>JAIPRN010000730.1:0-68589 GCA_025469175.1 Geopemphigus sp. TES_GeoC_2020
ATATGTGTGTGTGTGTGTGTGTGTGTGTGTGTGTGTGTGTGTGTGTGTGTGTGTGTGTGTGTGTGTGTGTGTGTGTGTAAAATATAAATTCCATTTTTTCGTTTCTAATAAATTAATTTATATTAAATTGCGTAATATTAATTTTTCCCCATGGGCCGTCACGCAATTATGATCATTATATAATACAAGTATGTGTGTATTCGCGAGCTTAATATCGGTTTATTAATATTATATTACAAGAATCATCGGCAGGGTAACGAGTGTGCGGCGGAAAGTATAAAACAGAAAGGTTTTATCGGTGGTTTGGTTAAGTGAAAGTGAGTAGAAGAGTTGATTCATTTGGTTTCGAACTACGAGAGGTGTGAAATTCGGTTTTGATGGGTAGTTTGCGAGTAACGCCCTATAAACTATACTCAGTCATTGTAGGGTGTACAGTTATAAAAAACAAAACAAACAAAAATTGTATCGAGTGTTAACATAAAGTAAAGTAACAAGAATAAAAGAAAAAAAATCCCTAATAAAAAAGACAAAGATTGGCATTTTTAATGAGGGAAAAAAAAGATATACCGATATCCAACCTTTACCGGTAAATTCTTTTTAAATTTAACCATTGCTTATCTAAAAGTATGAAAAGTACTGAAGATTATGTACTTACCAAGACATTGTTTTTCAGGAATTATGGTTTCACTTAAATTTTAAATATTCTCATTTTATAATTTTAATTTTCAGTAACATTATTGTCATTTTATTTTCATTCAAAGCTTTTAAATGTGGAAAGTGGAAAACAGCTAAGAAATACACCACAAAATAGAACAAAATTGTGCTATACCTAGTGGAACATTTATAGAACTTTTTATATTTATCAATTCATTATATTATATATAAAAATGTGGATTAATTCGAAGTTTCTATTATGTTTGAAAATTCTATATTTCCGTAATTGAAGATATTTAGAGTAAAGAAATGGTAAACTCTTACATACTAACGGATACGTTACAAACTATACTTGAAACAACAGCAGTTAACACGTCCCCCAATGCACACACACACACACACACACACACATATAAATTAATTTAGAAGTGCTACTGAAAGAAGATAAAAATACATATTTTCCTTTGAATTAAACTTATTCGTAAGTAATTAATATTTATTAGAATTCACGTGACAATATAGTAAGAGGATAAACTTGCCGAAAATTTGATTTAATTTTACGTACATTAATCTATAACAATTGAGGTTAAAATGTTTATGATTTATCCTTGTTTTTAGTATTAAATACTTATTATTATTTTCGTAAAAATATTGTCAAACGTAACATCATATTATTAAAATTATTACAATTTTCCAATTTTCGTCGTTAAAAATGTTATATCCTCTCATTTTTTTAATGTTTCAAAGACATATTTTGACGTCTTTGGTGTAAAAATGCTCGAAAGAGAATCGGAAAAGTACTTTTTTTGAACGCAATCCAATAGATAATTTTAGAAATATATATTGGGTGAATAGTAAACGATTGTTAATGTAAATGTATCCCATACTTAACCATGGGCCATATAGTAGTGTCACGTGTTAATGTATCAAAAGTGCTTAATAGTAAAATTCCTAACGTATTATAATAAATAATGTATTATAAAGAAAATTATGAAAACTCATAAACATTTCCCAAAATATAAACTATATAGTTTTGTATTATTTAAACTAAGTCACACGTCAAATATTTTATATAAATTATAATAATAACGATTTACAACGACGTAACCAATTATAATATAATTACTATAATTGATTTGAAACTTCGTTTTAAAATATACTTTAATACAACCTATTCAAGTTTGAAGCTATTGCCTCTATCTAGCTTTAAAACACACGGGTTATGCGTTGTATATATTTCAACGCCATCTACTGTATTATACAACAAATCATAAGTGTATATTTTCACCACAAAGATGTCGCGATATATTTGACTAAATTACTTTTCCGACAGATATCAGTTTTGGAACGAAATGGAAGTTTGGTTTTAAAACCAAAATTATCTTAAATCACAACTAAAAAATAAAAACGAAAAAAAATTATATATATATTTTACACGTATCATTGTAATCAATATTTTATATAAATAACCCCTAGAGTTTTCGATGTTATAATAATGATTTTTTAATCACTATTAATTTGATCTTTTTTGATCATTCATTTTTCATCATACAGACACAATTTTTTATATTTAATTACCTAATTTCACAAAAAGTTAGTACATTTTATAAATACAAAAATAATGTGACATTTATTGAAAGACATACAAAAATAGTCCCAATTTAAACAAAATTACTGGAAAAGAATTTTTTACCGACTACGTATTTTAAAAACTTGTATTTTCAATACCATATTATTCTTAATTATCACGCTTACGCTTCCCTAGACATTAAACTTCCTAGCCATATTTTTGCCAACTTGAATAGAAATACACGTGTGAATGTAAATACTAATTACGTTGAATAATCATAATTGAACAGTCATGTCGCACTTACTGACTACTAATATCATTATTTTATAATTACGATTATCTTGTATACGTCGCAGTCGTACACATAAAATTTCACAACAATACCTAAGTACGTTTGTATTACACACACACACAGAATATTAACTACAATATAATTACATTTTTTCCTAAGAAAATATATACGAAATTTCGTACATAATAATATTTATAAAAAGTAACGACATAATATAAGTAGTATAAGTAATATAAGTATATATATATATATATATAGTAATATAAGTATATGTGAGAGTCTATTAATATATCTTAATAAACTATTGATATAGTGACCAACTAATTGTAGTTGTTCTTTATTAGTAACATTTACAGATGCAATAATTCCGTGATTAATATTAAAGATTAAGATAAAGCTAATTATACTAGTTATAGTCGTTTTCATTATGAATATTGTTTATAATAATACCATTAACATAAAAATGTGTTTCCTAATCGAGCTAATATAAAAATCAATATAATATTCTTATTTTTACTTTTTCGTCTATAATTATGACGAGATACTTAGTAATGTTTTTTCTCTTCATTGTAATAACGAGACTCGCAATAAATTCATTATATTTTACTTCTTTATACAATTGCAGTTTCCACACCCTTAAAAAAATTGTGACAATTAAATTTTAGTCGGTTTTGTAAATGTAATATTTTTTGCACATTAATATAATCTCTATATCATTTTTACCAAAATCATTTTTCTCTTTTATATAACCGTGTCCAAATATTGACGGTATATTGTATTTTCGACTTAACGACAACAATAATAATAAAATGAGAAACACTCACATTATGATGTCGCCAAGTTTTATTCTGGTCTGTATGAGAGCGCATGTCTTATGATCCGAAGTAGTCACTGCTCGTCGACGTCTTCTGTACCGGGGACTCCCTGGGCCACCCGGATGAGGTACCGACGGAGAACTTTCCCTGCGGCGTATACTCATATGTCTACCGACCACGCCACCCAACATCGCTCCACCAACTATAGTAAAACACAAACGATGAAATTAGTTAATATTCGGCACATAACGTTGATGGGTGACAAAGCAAAATTAATAATATTATTAATTATAATAATTAAATCTAATTCTAGTATTATTTTGCGGTAATATATTATATGTTTATGCAAACGTTAAAATGTTTATCGTACGATTAAATTTCTAAACCATTATAAGTTCTTAATGAAATCGTTAAATCGTCACCTTAAATCATTTTTAATATTTTATAAATCGTCATTTTTACGTCTCTTTAGCCAACCTACAAGAATTTATTTCAGTAGACAGGATAGAAAACAAATAAAAATAAAACGAAAATATCAAAATTGTAATGTTAAACAACAGGGAGTCCCCACAGAGAGAAGGAGATACGAATAAGTGTTGTTTAAAATTGTCTTTATATTATTTTTGAAAATCAAACGTTGTCCGATTCAATCCAAAAACATAATAGTTTCTATAGTCAAAAGTAGTAGTAATCATAGACGTGCGCAAAACAAACAATTTCAGGTGGTGCCTAAAACAATTTCGGGCCCTTAGCTCATTATGGCAAGTCAGCACATCCGACATCCGACATACACTGTATAAGCACGCCTATGATAGTGATCAGCCGGATCTAAAGTCACAATGCATCATGCATGTACGTGTTATGTAGACATATTTGTATATGTGTATTTCGTAAGATTGCGTGAGTTTCAATTACGAAAATACCTACCTTTTTCCCTTTTTAGCACACTTTTAAAATTTTTTATTTTCAGTTCTTTGGTTTTTCCTTCTCTTATATATCTATGTAAATAGAAAGATATGTGTATGTATGTATATATATATATTTTTTTTTAATGTTAAGTTACAATGTACATTTTGTATTCGGTTTTTTAAGATTAAAATTAGAAAAAATATATTTGTATTGCTCATGAATTTCTTAGTTAATAATCATTATTTTAAAATCGTCAAAATAAAAACAGAATGAAATTATTTCAAATGTCACTTTTATATTTTCAGAGGAAGGGAAGCATAAAAATTCTAGTCATAAATCCGGACGATAATATACGATTCTTTTTTATTTATAGTTTCCGATATACGTTGTACGGTAATTTTAAAATGAAAATTACGCGTTTAAAATTTTTTTATAAAGATGTATACTTCACGAATTATTTTTCTTGAGGCACCAGAAAAATCTGCTATAGTATTAAAACAAATGCCGTTTAATTTAAAACACGTAATAAAAATATGATTTTTATATTATTTTTTAAATTGAATACTTTTATAATGAATGCAATTTCTAAAAATCAACATTAAATACAAATTTCTTCGGCATTTTACATCTTAAAATACAAATTAACAAGAAAGTTATATGTGCCACATATTTTATGCAAAAAAATATCTAATAATACTTTATGTCGTAAACCTGCGTTAAGGAAAAAACAGATAATGCTACAATTTTAATTAAAAAACGTGAGGAAAGGAGTATTTATAATAGGAATTTAGTATAAAATGCATAGGACATCTTTGAAAATTTTAGTAATTCGTAGAAGTCTCCCTAAATTTGTTGGAAGTCATGGATCAACTATCAAATAACTACATGATGTAGTGCCTATATAATATTATATATGCTCGTGATACAAATAAATTAATACAAAAAAGTTAATAAAAATACACGATCAAATATTAGGAAAATGTTTTCTGCTGACTATTATGATTACAGTAAACATATAAAGTTTGTTTTTCTTACATTTTCAAAAGTCCGCGTTCACTTAATTAAAATAATGTAAAGCTGAAAATCACTAATTATTTATATAATTATACAACTTATGTAACAATTGTCACCGTTGTCGTGTTACTTTATCGTTGTATACGTGTTGTTATATTAACAAGGGTAAAATAACATCTTTTATGACTACAGCAGTCTATAATATAAAACGTAAACAAAGCATTTCAATGAAATGTTAATTTACTTTTCTTCTTTTGACTTTTAAGTTTTTGTAACCACAGAAACCGTAAAAACAATATCACAAAAAATATATGAATAAATATAATAATGATTTTTAAACTGATAATTGCAGATGAGAAAGCAGTTCATTATTTGTAAATTAGTTCTTTGGACATATGTAAATATACATAACGATTAAAACGCGTATAAAGAACACTATTATTATTATGACGAATATATATAAAATTCGATTTGACGAATAAAAGTACAATTTCTTATTTTAATTTTTAATAATACATGTATATATGTACTACTCACAATATAAAATATTGTAACAATTTTAGCTGTTGGTCAGTTGTTACGAAACCGATTACATATTTTATCAGTATATAAGAACACAAAATTATGTTTATGGA
Organism: Geopemphigus sp. TES_GeoC_2020; assembly: GCA_025469175.1. NCBI lineage: Eukaryota > Metazoa > Arthropoda > Insecta > Hemiptera > Aphididae > Geopemphigus > Geopemphigus sp. TES_GeoC_2020. Next base: position 5,890 of record JAIPRN010000730.1, read on the forward strand.
TAATTTAATGAAAAAGCTTTTTTACAAAAATAAGATAATTTTGTAAAATACAGGAAGACCGTTGCAAAATGTTAAAGTTGTATTTGTTTCTCAAATGATGGTCTTCGTTGTTTTAAAAAATAAAACCATTTTTTGAAGTTCATATTACTATTTAGAATTTTTTCGATTTAAATTTTTCATTTAAATAACGATAATCCATATATTTATATTCTGTGTACGACTATGAAAATTAGTATTATATATATATAATAAGTATATTTATTTAAAGTCAATTCTTTAACATTACCTTATTCGAAAATAACGAAAATATAATAAAAAACAAATTTTCATAGAATTAAACAAACGAAAAGTTATACTAAATTCGTTATTGAAATAAATATTCTAAATATATATTTGGAAAAATATTCAAATACGTATTTTGAATAATTTCAAATATATTTTTTACAAGGTTGATAAAGTATACACTCGTGTTTAATATCTATATATTAACTATTTCCTTCTCTTTCCCATTTTTCTTTTGTCAATGTTTGATCTTGGTGACGTCTAGCATTTGACGTCATCAAAACTGTCATATTCATTTCCAATGAAATATCATGCACAAAACGTGAGACTATTTTTGGTTTTTATTTCAACAATAATTTTATTTACGCAGTACTCGAATTTGAATATTATTATAATATTATCTAATAAAATGTCGTGGTTCATTCGCGACATTTTGGTATGGGCCGGAATTGAATCTACTTTCTTGTACCATTTCTCTCGTCACTAATTCGGTTAAAATTCGGACCGACGACGATGAGAATTTCGCTTGCGGTAACTTCTACACGTTCGGCTGGAACGTTACGCTATTAATTATTATTACCAGGCCGTAATTAATTTATAAATAAATCACCGAATATTACCAAATTTAAATAATTATGATGTGGTGACGAAAAATCGAAAAAATAACAAAAACGTTTTTGATCGACTATATATAAATGCAGTCGGACCGTTTATTTATTTATTCATCTGTTCATTATTTATTTATTTTTTAATATCCCCTAATGGAATTAACGTGTACATATAACAAAAGATGTTCAAGAAATGCTTAATACTTTACTTAGATAATTAAATGTCGATGCTACTGAATTAAAAGCAATGTCCAAATTAGATACAGTAATTAGCTTTAATTTCTTATAGGGATATAATCGCTATATAACCTTTGACACTTTTCATGGTCGAAATTCACACTCGTCAGTATGAATAACATGTTAAATAACTTATATTAATATATATATATATATAATTAATAAAATATTTTTGTTTTATTTTACTCGAGCAAATTCAATAATTTAATCACCCTTCCTAGATTAAATTTGAAATTTTGTGTACTAGTGTAATACACATACGTGACGCTGTTACAACTAGAACAATATTTAACAACAAATTTTCATTGGTAAAAGGCCTATTAGTATTGTATTGGAATACCTTATTAGTATTTAATTTTTTTTTATTGAAATTAAATATTTCAAAACACTTTATTTGTGTTAGCCATCGATCATAACTAAATAGAAATAATCAACATTATTTCACTTAATAAGGTACATAACGAACACTAAATAATATAAAACAGGATTTTATCTATTTTTGGACTATAATTTTTTTTTTATTACAAAAAAATAAAAAACATTCGATTATACATAATTGAGCGTATACGAACTTTGTCGATGATCCTCTCCGCCTATTAAAAATTGTAAGCAAATACATCGTTAAAAACAAAATATTAAAACATGTTTGGCCAATTTTCTTGCAATACTCAATTCCGCTTATATTTGCCATAAAAACATAAAAAACAAATAGATGATAAGTATTTTATATTTATAAACATTCGTAAAATATTTTTACAAACCCTCGTATTTTCGTTAATCGAATTATTTATACGAAATAATAATTTACAAATTTTCGTTATTGAATACATTTTGAATTATTCTTCTAAATATTTTATTTGTTCAAACGAAAAGTTCCTGTAATTAACTTTATACCGATATAAACTAAGTGTGGTATTCAAATTAAAAGGAAACACAGGATGGAGTTTTGAGGTTTAACCCTCTCCCACGCGAGATATTAAAAAAAATAAAAAATAGATAACTTAGTCCAAGAATTTAATAATTATTTCAAAATTTCCCACGAGGCTTAAAAATAAAATAGGTAGGTTAATTTGTAAATAATTTATAAAGTAGCATAATCGTTTATAAATGTTTTATATTTAACATTTTTTTAAATTTCTCCCAGAAATCTTTTCCTGAATTTTTACTAAAACATTATATGTCTGAATTACTGAATTTATTTAACGTATCGAAATTTCGAATATTGTGTTGAATAGAATCATATAACCCATAAAATGTTAAACATGAAGCGACATTTCCAAATTTGAATGATCGTGTTATAATCGAACACGAGCACATTTATTGCAACGCATTATTTCTCACAAAGTTCATTAATCGTAACATAACGTGGTATATATTCAATATATTACATCAAAACGTCGTTCATCGTACTTTAGTTTTTGATAATATATGTCAAAATACACTAACGATTCCAAATATTCAACCATTCGACTTTTCCTAACAAACAGGGAAACGTGCACCTTTCATTTCGACAATCGCCCCGTTAGGACACCGTTAAAAATAAAAAGTAGGCTTTGCATTCGTATTTGTTGTACACTTGTAGAGTCCCCATTTTAAATATATATTAAACAACTTCGTGGAGTTAATTACACGTTGTATACAATGCAGTGGGAGTAATTTGGATTGCAAAGAAAATATTCCATTCGTGGTCAGGGTTCCAAACTTATTTTAACATGCAGACCACAAACTTAAACATGTAGAATAATTTCGGTAAAATGAGCGACGCTAGTAGATTATTATAATTATCGAATAAAATATAACGTATACATTAGATTATTATTAAAATTAATGGCTCTCAATTTCGTTATACATATATATATATATATATATATACAAGGTATGACTTTTTAAAACGGGATTATCCGTTGATTAAAGCCTAAGACTAGATTAAATTTGTGGTGATGAAGTCATCATCACCTACAAAGACGATTACATTAAATAGTTTACAATTTAATCGTTTTAGTTTAGTCTGCATTGTGTCACATTGTGTTTGAATTAGTTGTTATATGTAATATAGTAACTCCGGAATTATGCGGAATCGAACAACGCGTTAATTTTAACGTTTCTTATTAAATTGAAAATATCTCCTTCAAAATATTTTAAATTGTTGACTAAGGTATATGTAAAACGGTCTAAGTAACATACTCGAGTTTTCGGATAACATAAAAGGTTTAGTAAAGACAAAGGTGAAAGATGAACTATCAGGTAGCCCTAGCACATCAAAAACCGACGAAAATATCAAAATTTTGATTATAATAATGATTATACGGGAGCTTTAAGCTCAAATGGTAAATCACAAATATTATATCAAAATTCTGATTAAGTTTAGAGAATGAACAAGCAAAAGAAACCATATTTGTGGTAAAACGTTGCATGGATTTTGCACCAAGATAATACACCCCCTTACAACATTCTCTACGTTAAACAATTGTTAGATAACTTGATTATATCGATAATTATAAATTATATATATTATATTTTATATTATTTAATAAAATATATTATATTTATTATAATAAAATCATATAATATATTATATTGTATAATCTAATTCTTTTTAACGAGAAATTCTTGTATATATATATAATCTGTATCTCGGAAACGGCTCCAACGTTTTTCATGAAGTTTAGTATGCAGAAGGTTTTGAGAGCGATAAATCGATCTAGCTTGGTTTCAATTTTACTTTTTCACTTTTTTCCATATAAATGTCGAAAACGAAAAAAAATTCATTCGAACAGTTAAAATTGTCGTAAAAATTCCAACTTTATACCAAATAAGCGAACTGCGATAATCTTGCGTTTGGTGTAGTTAGATTTACAATATAAATTTAATAGCGGTCGTGAGAGTAGTTTTTCAAAATTCGTAGTTTTTTTACTAATTTGACGGGTTTTAATCGTTATTGATCCTCAAATTGGGACTTATATTCAAGGTCTCGATGAGATGAATTTAATAACGTAAACAAAACGCAAATCGGTTGAATATTGACGGAGATATAGCATTTCGCGTTTTCACTATTCGCCGTATAAACGTTAAAAAAGAAAAAATTCGTAAAAACCGTAAAAAATGTTGTAGAGATTTGAACGTTAGACCAAATATCCGTATGCAATTATCTTACGTTTGGTGTAATCAGATCTACAATATAAATTTAATCACGGTCATGAGAGCACTTTTTCGAATTTCAAACTTTTTTTTTCGACCAGTTCTAATTGTCGTAGACCCTCGAGATAGGACTCAAATTCAAGATCTCTACGAGACAAATCCAACTACGTAAACAAAAATATATCGAGCAAAGCTCGGTCACCCAATATTATATATATATATTTTTATTTATATATTTAAAAAAGATATATTATGTATAATCAACAATTTGCATTTTAGTAATTCGTGGCTTTTTTTATTTAATATTTTTCAGCTCGCTTAAAAACTAATACGATAATTAGTTTAATCGTAATATAATTATGGGTATGCGCATTTGGATATTTAAATAATGAGATTAATATAATAAATGCGTCAAATCGATTCGAAACAGAAAAAAGATAAAGAATATTGGTGTAGTATTGTCACATCGCTAACGCCAACCAACTTGAGACGTCACTCCAATCGTGTTAGAACAATAAATAAATTTTACGACATAAAAATTATTCGAGTATCGACGCCTTAAACACATCAAAATTGATCATCTGGTTATAATGGTTTCTTATTTTATATACATAAACACCAACGGAAAAAACTCTAGTAAGATTTCGTCAAAAACGTCACGTACAAACACTTTTCGATCTCTGTTCCTATATATATAATATATATATACACTGCGTTATTACATCGTGACTATATTATTAATATAAGACCGAAACGTTGTCAATTCGTCACGAATGAATCTGAAATTTGTTAATCGATTTAACATTTGTTAGTATATAACAGAATAAACAACCAAAATTGGACACGATAAACGTAGATTAACAATTTTCCTATAAGAGAGCATTTTTCACAGTTTTCTAGAATTATTTAGTTTTCAAACATTTTTTCATTTACGAAAAAGTTAAACTAAATCGATAAATGCACGATTAGGTTCGAACGTAATTTCTATTTAGTTTAAATTAAAAATAAAAATAATTAGAAAGTAAAAATCAATTTAAAAAAGCAATATTTGAAATATAATTGGAATATGTTATTTGGAATACTTAAGTTATACTAAAATAATTAAAATCGTATTAAAAATATAAATAATTATAAAAGTTAATTTTAACCAAAATTGAAATGAAAACCGATACATTTGTATTCGTTTTTTAAGATTTATTCTTTTAAAACTCCAAAACATCAAATCAAAATTTGTTTTCTTATGTAAACACATTTTTATCTAATTCGATTTCGTTTGTGTTTATTTTATAGGCTGTGTAGGAAATGTATTTAAATATTTTCATTCTATGACCCTTCAATAGATTGAGTGTCACGAGAACCTTTTGGATCTCACTTAATTTTATTTCACAAACTGTTAAAAACTTTTTGAAAGAAATAGTTTCTATTACAAAAGTTTAAAAATTATAATATGTTAGTGAAAATTCATAATTATATTTAAAATTCACAAATACGTGCAGTTTTGATAATTATTACAATTTATTAAGATGAATCCCAAAAACAAATATTATAGCAACACGAGAAATAATTTCGAATGCTTAAATAAATAATAATATTTCAAAGTGGTATTCTGACTCAAAACTTTCAAAAAGGTTCGGAATAACAACTTTAATATCCACGTAGATTAAATGCATCATGGAACTTTAGCCTAAAAAATATTTAAAATTATGAGGACAACAATATTTTTTTTTAAATAAAATTTTAAAATGAATATTGCTCCCGTTTACTTATAATTATATACAAATAAAAATAGGGAAAATAAATGGAACGTGTACAGCTTATTTTATAATAATTACGAAGCCTCTAGCGAATTCGAATAGTACAGTAGTTCGATCCACATGCGAAATGCAGACACTTACACAAAAAAGTCAAGTATCATATGTATTCTGTAGCAATACTTTTTATATATACGTCAGACATAAAATCGCTTTTGCCCTTCCAGTTTTATACCACGCTAAGTACTTGACTACTCGAAAAACCTTCTGACCAATGTTAGAGTAGGAGAAGGGTGAATTAAAGTAACATTATATTAGAAAAAATCGGAGTTTATCTACGTTGAACATATATATATATATATGGTAAAAATCATAAGAAATTTAAGGAGAGGAAGTCTTATATATCTTACCTATCAAAAGTTACTTATAAACAATTACATAAATTTTATTATTACATAATTTTAATTTTAACTACTCAACTGACGAATTCAAAATATGAATATCATAATCGTAGTATGACCTAAAAAGAAACTTTCCTGACTGCTAAGTTTTTTCATAAAATTACCAAAACTATCAAATTCGTTTCTATTAGTACTAATAGCAATAAAATGTAAATTAATACATAATTATAGTTACTATAGGTACATACACACCAAAAATGTTGTTCAATATTTGAATAAAAGTTATTACTTCTTAATTTATTAAATATTCGATACGTTTTAAAATATTTTTACACCGAATATTTTTCATAGTATTTGAAATTTTTATTTTGGAATCAAATACCAATTTATAAATTTATTATTTATAAATTTATTATTTGAAATTTATTTTGGATGTTTTTATAACTAATGGTATGGAAATGAACCCTAGGATTACATTTGATCGTGAGCTGTCTTTTCAAGCCAGCATGGAGCAAAAATTCATATAGTGAAAAACATTACACGTTTTAGGCTTCATTAAAACGGATTTGTAGTGAATTCAAAATGGTAGCTCTATTAAACGTATCGTTTTTCGCGTTTATCGGGTCAGTGTTAGAATATGATGTAGTTATATGGGATCCCCGTACTGTGCACAGGAAAAGTCAGGTAAATTCCCGAGTTTTGTCATGTTGAATTTAAATATCGATTATACTCTACACACGTACGATTGTTTCTGTACCACACCGACTTGATTTGTCCTCATTCGCTAATAAATGAACAGAAATAACTGTCGTATTCGTCTAAAAATTATTCGGTGGATCTATTTATTGCTCTTATTTGCTTTATCAGCTAAACTTTAAAGTTTTTTCTTTCCGTTCACGTTATTGTTACCCTTTTAATCTAATACCTTTAAATGAGCAATTCATGTGTATATATAATCTAAATCTCGGAAACGGCTCCAACGATTTTCGTGAAATTTAGTATGCAGGGAATTTCGAGGGCGATACATCGATCTAGCTAGGTTTCATTTTTAAAAAACGTCGTTCTATCCGTGTTTTCAGGCAATGAAAAACTGGTTTTATTTAAATTTACGAAGGTAAATTTCGTAAATTATTAATTATATAATTATTCATATTTCATCAGTATGTAATTCGTATCTAAATATAATTTCCACAAAACACGATTTACAAAAAAAAAAATACTGAGCAAAGCTAGATCATCCGATATTATACCTAAATCTACCACAAATTACTTACATAATCAGCCTATTAATATAATAGCGCGAGAGTCCATCCTTTATTTCGTAATATTTTATATTATACCTATCTCATGATATTTTAAATTAGGCGTATTTTTAATTTGCTTATATATTTTGTATTTAACAGTAATTTAAACTTAGCGCGAATTGAAATAAATATATTTGAATATGGAGTTTCGTTATGAATTTATCGCCCTTTATAATTTCACGCTTAATATCTATTATAAATGTGAGTATTGCCATTATTACGTATGTACAAAAGTATGCATGCACACGAATACTAATATAACACATAATACACATAGCCGGAACATATTACAAACACGAAAAACAAATCGTAGAAATTTACGGGAAAATTAAGTAAGGTTTTTATTTCCATTTTCGTTCCATTGTATAATATACATATGATCGGTAAATAAATACAATATATTACGATATACAATAGGACCCGTGGTCTATATACTTCTCTCTCTCTATATATATAGTGGACGCTTACCGTATACCAGGTAATTGATAGCACTCGACACAATAAAACGGCGTCATTTCCAATAATTATACGAGCATTTTGGAAAATCAATGTGCAAACAACTGCGTGCAAAAAGGTCCGTCGTGGAAATTTAAAAATCTCATTAAAAACGCGAAAAATTCTGCGGAATAATTATTTACATTTTTTGTATAAATCGAAATGAAAAAATCGTACGAGTATATCCACCACGCAGTTATATACTATCCGAACTCAGCGTTTAATAATTTTGAAACGACATAAATTTTAAAAAGGGATTACATGTAGGATTAAACTCGTTTTCGTGTAATATGAAGACTGTCCCGGAAGAGGTTTACAGTGAAAAAGATATATCAGAGGGATGTTTTTTTCAAAACGTTCGTGGAGCAGATAACGTTCGAATTTCGAATTATATAATATTATTTCACGCTTTTAATAATGTTTTTGATTTTAAACTTTATACACGACGAAAGCGTTTAATTATTAAAATAATTTAACGCGTACACATATATATGCAGTCGTATAATAGAATACGTTGCATGCACGCTATTACTAAATCACTATTCAATTACACATTTATACAAATCACGAGTATAACGATATACAAATATATATTTTATCGTTAAACGAGATTAGGTAAGGTTAAGTCTAAAAATGATTGTTTTCTAAACACATTGTTGTTACGAATAAATTACAAAACTATAAAATAATACCTATATCCTCAGCGTACCGTCTTGTATAAATAATAGTCATTTTGTTTATAAAAGTATAATTATTCAAACTGAGAAAAAATTAACCAAGTTATCGAGTTATTAATAAAAAAGTATAATTAAAAATAGGAAAATATTATATTTAGGTGAGAATGCGACAAACGCGATATTTTTTTGTTTTGACCTAATTTGTACTCGATTCGAATAAAAGTTATTTTATTTTCTTCTTAATATATATATATATATAACGTTGTTAATCACGTGCAATTCGGTCGATTTCTTAAATCGTATATAATATTACCCATACGTCAGACATATACATATACACGGTCGTACAGTTTAATCGAGACACGAAATCGTGATCGTTTGATTAATCTGACCCCCAAATCGTATCGTAAAGTCTTAAGACAAATGACTAACTCGTTAATCCACGAAACTTGCCAGTTTAGTGTTTTTTCCACATCTATAATACTGAACGCGCGATAAGGATATATGATTTGGGTATTTACTACGTAGTCCAAGTCAACTTTATCTTTGGTGGTAAACGAGTTTTCAAAACAAAAAGTCCACGTTTACGTTTTTATTTTCCTTTTGTGATTTATGTAAATTTCGTTTACGTTTCGTGTGCGTTTCTTGTATAGGTATCGTCTAACATATAACTCGAGTTAACGGTCACGATTGCCGGACGAATTCCCAATTAATATATATAATGTTATAATAGATACTAGATGATGATAAGAGTTTCTGTGCTTTCGGTTAAACACGTTATCCGTAACGTTGAAATATACGTGTCATTTTGGACTAACCACTCAACGTAAATGGTTTACGCCGATATTATACACAGTGTAAAATATATATTCCAGTAATCTTGTGAATTATTTGAATTCGTCTTTAAATATGTATTCATTTTGTATTATAAATATTTATTTCTAGTATTTTATTCTTGTCAGATAATAATACTTTAGGTCAATTTTAAAACATTTAAGGATCAGCGTTAGTTTTAAAGATGGATGAGTTAAAGAAAAATACTTAACTCCAAGTGGCCATTTTTTAATATTTCCTTCAAAACTTAGAGCGATTGTCGAAATCGCGTGAAACTTAAGTGTATTTTAAATATAACCGTCATTTTTTACGAAAATATGGCATTTTTTTTATTTTGGCAACAAAAACCACTTTAATTTTTTTAAATAATTATCGACAATCAAATATATTTAAAATTAGATCCGAAATTTGGTTTTTATCTATCAATGCTCATATTTGGTTAATTTTATATAAAAATTTAAAGTACGTAGGCATATACGAATACAGCTCTGATAATATTGCGTAGATTTTGTACCAATTACGTTTTCCTCCGGTCGCAATTGTTTTGTGATGTAATTTAAGTAATTGAAAATAATGTTTATATATAAAATCCGTGTGGTTTTGTTTAAACGTGTGGCAGTAAGTCGATTTTTTTGTTTTATATTTCCTTTGGTTTTTGTTTTGTTTGTATGTTTTTATTTTAACGATCTCTCGTAAACTATTTTATGACGTTTCTACGACCTGCCGCAAAAGACATATACAACAAAGTCAACTTCCGTATATCTTAATAATTGTTATTTAGGTATATATATAACGTTATTTTAATAAGAATTCGTATTAAATATTTTATTAACATCTCCCAAACAATCGTGATAATAGTTTTTTTAAAATGATGCACGTTTATGATAGTTTTGGCATATTATACGTATATTATTATAGTTTCACTCAACCCGCTAATAATATTATTTTAATATAGTATATTGTAATACAAGAATCAAGATTTTTTTTATCGAAAACAAATATAATATAAAACGAAAAATGTATAAACATATTTTTATATTTTTAACTTATTACTGTCTCGTGTTACTTCAGTTGCATTTTTATGTCATTTTGTACAAGAAAAAACCAAAACTTAAAAGTTTTTAATAAAATTAAAAAGTTATGTTAGTTTTAATCAAGTTATTTAAAACGCTTATTTTTTTTAAAAAATTTACTTTTAACGCCTAATGAGTTATTGTTTTTTAATTTGACTTGTTAACTCCGGGTTAATTATTTGAACGAAAGTATCAAAGTTAAGTTAAATTAGCGATGTCACAAATAACGTCGAGTAATATAATACTATTTGTAATGCTAGGTAATAGTATTGAAAATTATATAAGATGTTAGTAGATCTTATTTTATTTTTCGCTTTAATTAGACAATTTTAAGTTTTAACTAAATTATTTTTAAAATTAATTTCTAACTTTGAAAATCAAAATATTAGTAATAGTATAGTTATAGTAACTAATAAAAAATAAGTAACTTAACTTTTTTCATTTGATATATTGAATTAATGCTATCAAACGGAGAAACACGAAAACCCATCAAAGCGTATTCGCGAAATTTTCCGGGGGTAGGTTTTACATGAAATATCAGCGTATATGTTTTGTAGTCTCCAGGGGTAAAACAAGATAAGAAAATTCGATTTGGCCATTTTATGAGTACCCGGGGAAACGGTAATAAATAAACGTTTCTTGGCTATGACATCATCACCATCGTAATGCATCATTGATTCACAATACCATCCGCTGAAAAGTAAGGATGGACACGAATAATAATAATAATATTATATTATTACAATGGTTGACGTCTCTCCTAGAAAACACTTCAGAGTTCATAATAATGTATTTTTGTCATATTGAAATCGCCAAAAGTTGGAGAAACATACCGACGAAAACTACGTAATAAATATTTTAATTGATTCGCCATCAATTTATTCGTTTAATTACGTTCTTTGATAAATTCATTTTCTACTCCGTAAACATAACATATAGGAACATATTTAGAAAATCCAACAGATTTCATCATCATCATCATGAACAGGTCATCTTGATATTCCATAATTGTTTTTTTTATATAGCGGATTTAATAGGTAAATGTCATAATGAGAACTAAAACAGGTTTAGATAAGAATTTATATAAAATTGTATAAATTAGAACGAGCCGGACGTAAAAAAGAGATAATTATATTAGATTATAAAAGGATTTAAACGAAAAAAAAAATTTTTACTTTAAAAGACATATTGTCCTAAAGATCAAAAAAATGTACAAACGTTAACAAAAATATACGTCCGGAGTATTATTGCACAGAATTCTTATTTGAAAAATGTTTCGATTATTATATTTATTTATATTTTTGTGTAGATACTAGACAGATAATTACGACATTTTACGTACAAAACTAATCAAAAACTAGACCTTAAAAACTCCGATATTTAAATTTCGACTCTTGACCCAAGATATTTGACATCAAACATCACATAATGATCTATCGATTGCAAGACATCGCTATCAAAAAAGCTACAGTTGTAGAGATAGTTAGATTATCATAATTCACTTCTGATATGATGTGTTACAGTCACACGTGTCAAAAAGTTCGTAGGCGTTCTATTTGAATGGTTATTTTTAATGATAGAACATTTTAAAGAAAATTTTAAAAGAAAATGAATTGTTAACGAAAATTTTAACAATCGCGTTACACTTTCATTTTAAATCCTCACAATTTCTTATTTAATCAGACTAAAAACAACATAATTTTAGAAAAAATATTCGGTTAGGTTCTGTAATTGTTAAAACGACTAACAATGAAAATTTCATCTATTTCGATTTTTTAAAATAAAACGAAATTATATTTGATTTTAGAAAGATTCGAAAAACTGGGGTTTTGCCATTTTTCATTAATGTATTGATTTTTAACCAATATATTTTAAATCATACTACTTTTCTTTTGCGGCAATTGATTTAAAAGCTATAAATTATATAATTGCTAGGCATTGACAATTTAATAATATGATTACAACGTCAAAAACGATTAACATAGGCATATGAAATTTAAACGTATAAATTAAAAATGAATTATGAAATAGTCGCACGAATAAAAGTAGTAATTTAATTTGTCGTTAGGCTTAAAAATTCTAAAACATTAAGCGTTATAAAAACATTTTATAACGTAAAATGAAATAACGTTTAACAAAAAATGTCAACGAAGTTTTAGTTTTCAATAACGTAACACAAAAAACATAATTTATTTTTCAAATACAAGACCTGATTATTATTGACTACTTTAATATTCGTTTAACGAAAAAGTGTTCTTTTGTCTGTAGTACACTAAACATTTAACCGACTCGTATTTGCGTGTATTTTTTATTTGTATTTTTGTTATTTACACTTGACATTATACGTTACCATCCAGCGAATTTTCAGTTTCAGCTTTGAATCGCCTAAGGCAAAGAGACTGAAATTACTGATTGTTCCCTATCTTTTATATATATATATATATATAATTTACTTTTTATATTATATTCCTAAATACATTTAAGCATATAAGTGCTAAAATGTATATTATACGCAAAACTATTTGCATATTAGAGTTCTAGTGAATAATGCAGATTTGAGTTCAAAACTTCTCGTGATTCTTTTTATTTCTGTACAACTATAATATTAATTTTTATTTATAACCGAGAAAGTTTTTCTTTTCTTTTGATCAATTTTTTTTAATACAATAATGTCACGAATATATTTATGTATACGAAAAATGATTCTTTAAAATTATATCGAATAAATACGTTCCGTATATAAATTATCGTATATAAGTATATATATATATATATATATATATATAAAAGATAGGGAACAATAAAAAATTTCAGTCTTTTTACTTTAGGCAATTCAAAGCTGAAAACTGAAAACTCACTATATGGTTACATGTATAATAGCAAGCGTATATAACATAAAATACAAATAAAAAAACACGCAAATACAAAACGGTTAAATGTTCAATGTGCTAGAGACGAAAAACACTTTTTCTACGTATATATATATATATATACATGTGATATTTAATCGTGATATTAATAATCAAATATAATCAAAATTCACAATTCCAATGACAGAAGAATTCGTCTTCGTATATATTTTACATCCCAGAAGCGTAATATGGAACTACTCGTAGGAAAGGGTAATTTATTCTTAACTTAAATTTATTCTAACATCTGATTGAAAACTAAGAATTCAAAATTTTTATTTGAACATATTCCCTCATTCAGGATCTATAAAACATCATAATCTCCTAACTATTTTTCTGTATATAAATATATTCCAATGTTCTTATTAGTATTACAGAAATAAAAAACAAATGCAAATTTATTTTATGTAAAATAAGGCGCTCCAATGACCCAACTTCAATATCTTTAATTTCTATTAATTTAACAAATTCTTTCAAATCCCTATCCAACGTTTCCTTCGTCTTCCAATTGGCTATTTTTTATTCAACTTATTAGTCAATATAAGATATATCAATATTTTGTCTTCGTGTCTACACATAGCTAGTCCCATTATACTCTTTTTAATTTTAGAAATATCCGTAAATCTGATTCATTATATATCTTATATAAGCCTATATTGGTTTTTCATTTTATTCGCCAGAATAAGGGTATAGTTTATGTCCATATATCTATCTTAGAGTTTTCCTTTCACTAGTCAGTAACTTAGTTTCATTCCATAGTAATGTAGCATATGTCTCATGACCGTACTTGATAATGGCATATAGATAAGTCATGCACAGCTTTTTTTGCTGTTTATTGAATACAAATTTCGATATAAATATTTTATTTATTATAAATTACCTACGGATTTCTACAATTATTTTGAATTTTATCTCGATATACATATCATTTTTACGGATATTATTAACTTTCAAATATTTAAACATTTTTATCTGTTCAGTGTAAAGTCAACAAGTTCACAACTTAAAATAGATTTCGATACCAAAAAGATTACGAAATTCGAGTGATTTCTTAATTTATATCTTTTTAAAACGGTATATAGTTAAAAACCAAAATAGGTATCCCTTTAATTCCTTTAAAAACACGGATAGTAAATACGTTCCTGTTCCGACTGAACGAAAAAACGTCTTAAGGATGTTATTTTAAAAAAATCGGTACCCAAAAATCAATATCTGTATCCAAAGACTTGAGAAGAGAATAAACGTTGACGGGAAATGATCGTGTTCCATGGTAATTTTAATAACATACACTGGTGTCTTTGTTTCGTTTCGCGTTTATCTTTCTTCGTCGACTCCGGTGGTTAATTGTTCAGAATCTATCCACTATGTTATTGCACGTCGATGTTTTTCTGTCGGTTCACCACGTGTAGGTTAAGTGTATATAGCTAATAGTTATGTTATCGACCAGGCACAAATCTGCTACTATATGCTGTGTACACGAGGCACAATGAACGAACTAGTACACACTATAATTATTCTATACTTTTTCAACGAACAAATGAAGTCGACCAATTATTATTATAGTCAAACTATTTATATGACTATACATATATATATATATATGTATATACATAGGTTAAACATACAAGTAAAAAACATTAGTTAAATTGTTCAGCTCGAGATTTTAGAAAATTTTCCGTTTACTTTTTAGGCTTTCTAAAATACAAATATATTGTTACAAAATCTGATTTATTTAAAAATATCTAAGCAGTTGAAAAAACGTATTTTTTAAACATTTCTATTATTTCTATAACGATTTTTTAATCAATTTTCAAAAAACATTTAAAATATTTTAAATAAATTGATATTAACAATATTTTTAAAAAATTAACAAAAAAATGTTTTGAAAGGTCTAAGTAAACCGAAAAATATGAATAATCTGAATTTTAACGTGTAATATAAAATATTGGAATATAATTTTTACACCTTGTTATAACACATTTATCTAAAAAAAAAAAATGTTTAAAGGATTAATAAAAGACACGATTTCTACAAAAAGAATAAGTTTTGTTCGAACAAATACGTATTTCGGAAACAATTTTTCTATCTTAAGTGCTAAAGAACAACTGATATTTATTTATTAATTGACAAGTCGTACCGACTATTATTAATAAATTTATATAAAACTTCGTTAAATATTTCAAACGTTGTTAACAGTAATATGATTTTACGATCACAGATCGAAATAACTATGTATATATATACATTGTGTAAGTCACACATCTGCAATTTATGATCGAACAACGTGTGGAATCGCTTTGATTAAAAGTTCACGTAAAAAACTTTTGAACCACGCCATTCTTTTCACGTAAACTATTTTTAAAAAATAACTTTTATTTATCTCCGTTTTATCTTATCTATATTTATCTTACGCGTGTGTATACGAAAAATTATTACATATTTAAAAAACGTTATAATACTCGTGAATAATCGTCACAATACTATACTCTAATACTATATCTAATACTATACTCTAATACTATATCTAATACTATACTCTAATACTATATCTAATACTATATATTGGCCTTCGGTGATCAATACTATACGTAGTAACATCTTAAGACTGAATGTGTTCCAAGATGCTTTTTTTTAATTTACTATAATTAAACCGTTTTTATTAAATAAAAAAGTTATTTTCAATTTACGTTAATTAATTTTCTTTCGATTTAATACGGGTTTTTTTTATAAACTGAGGGAAATGTCGGACAAATAAATAAAACAGGTAAATAAGGGCTGCAATAAAAACCGAAATGTCACAGTTTCAGTAATTTTTAGTAACTGAACTAAGTTCAGATACTTCTTAAAGTCACTTACCTATAAATTTATCGAAGAATTTTGAATATATTATTTAATTTTAACATTGAGACGAAATTGATATTGATCACGTATTAGAAAAATAATACTCGGTATAAAGAAATAATACTTTAGAGATTATTCTAATTATTTTGAAGCCAAAATAGTATTATAAAATATGAAATGGGGAATAATATTATTGAATTCAATTATCCAGTTATAAATTAAATTGTTCCAAAATTATCAATTAACGGACATTTACTTAACGTTGTTTATACCAAGAATAATATAATTTACTACGGTAAGGTAAAAAAATTATAACGGATAACAATTAGATATCAAATTTCGTATTAATTTAAATAAGATACAGGTACTACATTTTTAGCTAACTAAATTATGCAAATATTACGAGACATTGTTCGCTACTAAATTATTTCAATTATTAAACATTTTCCACGGGACTTTTCCGTCAACGTCATTGAATTAACAATTATTGACGAAATTGAAAATTTACACGATCGTTCTAAACTTGTGACGGTAAACACAGATATTGTGCCATCGAATATATTTTCTAGTGTTCTTCTGTCAGGACGTCGGTTGGTCCGCCCTTTTTCCTGATAATCGTGACACCGGAAGTGTATATAAATAATATTATAAGACTTAATAGTTTGTCAGCGTTAATTTCGTTGACATTTTCTCTTGTCGAGGTTTGCGAAAGTTTGTGCACGCTCATATATAACAATGGCGTCAGCTGTGACGGCAAAAATCGACAAACGGAAACCGTTTACTCGGGATTCGGGCACCTGTCGCAAACGAATACTACGGGCGTGGCGTCAGCAAGTTTTCATTACATCTACCCCGCATCCCGAACGCCCGATGAATAAGAGAAATTTGATAAAATCGGTCTAAGCGTGGTCGACAAAATAGATACAGTCGGTTCTCGATAATTCCAAGTCAGGTGAATATATGAAAAACTTCGAATTATCGAATGTTTGAATTGCTACGAGGTCGCGTTTAATAAAAAAATCATAAGCGCGCGAGAAAAAACAGGTTACGTCTAAAACAGTCAATTATTAACAACAAGAATGTACATTTTAGACAATCGATTACGGCGCAACAATTTAAAATTGTCCAGCGTGAAAGGCTGATTCGCCTTGGACTTTACTTCGGATTACAGACTGTACAATATCCATCGTTTTTGTTCGTTTATTTCGGAATGATTTATAGAAAAACGTTTAACATTCTGAAAAGTAAATTTTAAGTAGACTATACAACGAATTCAAATCCATTTTTAGATTTTTTTCATAACACTAGATCGATCAATGTGTAAAAAACGATTAATTTACTGTTTCACGTGCGTTAGAAAATTTCCTTTAATTTAATAAAATTAATTTTGTTCATAAAGCATATTTGAGTGACTAGACAACATACTAAAATTCAAAATTATATTATAAAACCGTACACTATTCGGCACACTTTTGCATATTAGATCAAAATGTAATTTTTGTCAAAGTTTAAACTATTTTGAGAACAAATGATTAAAATGTGCATATTTTACTTTGATAATAATTAATAAGTCGCACAGAAAAAAATCCGTTCTTTGTAGGCAGTTTTTTTTAACTCCTCAAAAAACGATATTCTAATGAAACTTAATTAAAAACCTGAACCTTATAACTCGACGGCAGGTTATATTTGTTAAAGTGGAAAAGCGAGTTGAGTAATTAAAACAAGATTTCAGACCATATTGTTTGAAAAAGTTTGAGTGCATAAAAAATTAGCAAAATTTAAAAAAAAACATTTTTTCTTTGATATTTTGAATTTTTTAAATTTCCGTTTATATTTATTTTAATTACTAAGTGACTAGTTTTTTATTTGTCATTTAATTAATCGTATGAAAATGGTATTTTTATATTTGAATTTTTATTTTTTCAGTAATAATATTAAGCGTAAAGATAATTACCAAAATATTGCGAAGAATTAAAAAAATATATATCTAATTTTCACAAAATTGTATATATCAAAAAATGTTTTAAAATAGTACTTATAAGCCTTAATTTTCAAAATAATGTTAAAATTTGTAAGTACGCAGAAAAAATGTATATTTTCTATTTCGTAGAATAATGAAACAAATTTATATTTTATTTGACTGATTATAAAGTTATTCAAAAATAAATAAAAATATGTAAATGTTACAAATTCCGAGCCCAAATAAATAGAGGACAAAGAATATATTTATTTTTATTTATTATATATATTATGTATATGTTACAGTGGGAAATGTTAAAACCATAAATTGATCGTATTTTTTATGCGTACTCGTTTAACATTAAAAAATCAGAAAAATCGACGATTTATGATGATATATTAACGATGATTATATATAACTTAGATACTAGATTACGGTATTCATTTGAGTCATTTATCAATATTCAATTGCAATCGGCATAAACACGCAACAATAATCAACGAATACTCATTTTTAAATCGCGTATGTAGAATTTGAAAAAATCAAAATCAGTATTCATTTATAATAATTGAATACATCAGCCCAATTCGATTTTCGTAAATTCGAAACTAGTCGACGTTATATTTAAGCTTTACAGTTACAGTATAGAACACGATGCCTATAAAACTTTTTAATGGGAAAACTTCTAACTGTGATCTAAACCGAGTGATTAAAGGTGTAAAGTGGTATAGGAAATTTTAAATAGAAATTGTATAATTAATATAAGTGGTATAAGTAATACACGAACTTTCGGATATTATTTCCGCCTAAATGATGAAAAAACAACTGTTTTACAACACATTATGTAGCTACGCAGAATTCTATAGAGAAACAATACAGATACAAATGTTATTAATTGTTGGTAATACCGGCTAATAACTAAGAATAAATTTACGCTAAAATCGTAATATCGTGATTTAGAATTTAAAAAAACATTTTTTTACCTAGTTGACGTTTTTTCTCATTTGCACTTAGTATTCATTTTTTCTGTTAACGTCATTTTCAGCATTTATTTTATAATGTTCGTGTTGACGGCTGATATTTTCATAATATAATGAAAAAAACGAAAATCTACTAACGCCACTAATATATGGTGTATAGCTTCACTGTTTTGAATGTTTTAAATTAGATTTTTATATTTCGCAAAACAGTCGACTGAATTAGTTAGTAAGAATTAGGTACACCGTTTATTAGATATTTAAACCATTGTGTTTTATAGTCTAACGGGTCTTACATCGTGTATATATATATATATATATATTGTTTTTCGCCATTCGAATCTTTGCCACAGAAAAGTTATAAACTTGAATAGAATACGCTAAGTCATTCAATATTTGTATTACACAAGTGTTTCGTAATAAGTACAATAATCGACGAACATTTTACAATATAACAATAAACAATATTCGTACACTCGCCATCGTTTGACGTGACATATAATTACTAATCCTATTAAAAACGTTTAATACTATTATTTATACTATTAATAATTAATAATTCGAATTTTAACGTTATTTTTATATTATAATTTTTAGTTTCCTTCAACATTGATAAACCGATCGCTTTATAAATTTGCCACTTGAAGTTGACCTTCCAAAAGTAAATTCTCTTTTTGGCATTATTTCTAAGTAAATGCAATTATGCAGAGAATTTAATTCTATATATTTATACCAACTTCAAATCATTAATAGTAATTCATTTTGTTCTTTTTACTTTCTTTCACAATGATTACAATAACATTTAAAAAGTAGGAAATTGAACATTGTTTTTATGTCTTACCCATTAAGTGAATTGTTAATCAGTTCTATAAATTATTATTAATCCGATCGATTTTTATATAAAAGCTATCTGGAAGTTTCCAGGAATAAATTTCAAATACAACAACAAGCTTAATTAAAATCGATACAGTAGTTTCATCGCAACCAATTTCCTGGAATTTCTACACCATGTAGAATGAACACAAAGACTACATATTGATTCTACGTCAAGAAAAGAAATGTAAAATTGTACTATCATAATATATAATAGGTACTTCCCATTTCATGACACAAATAGGAAAATAAATAAATATATATATAATACTATTTATTATATATATATATAATACTTAGAGAAAGTATACGTAAAATTCGTCAATACTATTGGTATATAAAATATATAGTAATTAGAAAAGACCACAGTGACTTGTTACAAATGTTTTGGAAATAATAAACGCTATAAAAACCATCAAATCCAACTGACGAGAATATTAAATTATATTATAATTAATCTAAATGATGATTTATTAAATAAGACAAGAGTCGGTTACAAAAGACGTATGCCCCTATTTATAAATTTTTAATTTTAAAACTAATTTTGACAAATAGAATATTATTGAGTATATAAAGTGATTTTTTTATCACGAGCTAACGATTTAAGATTTTATAGGAATGTGTGGGTGTTTTTTTAATTCACGATTATATCGTTTAAAGAACATTATTAACTTATTTGCCGAAACATTATGTTCCTATTTCTTAAACAAATATAAACTTTTGATTTTCAAATAGCATTCTACATCTTTTTTATACAGTACATCTTATAGAATTAAATAAAAGTGTTTTTTTAATTTTTGTTATTTCGTTTGCTTATACTTTTGATTAAAGGAGTCGATTTTCTATGTATATTTTTCAGTGATATATAGTACTCTTCTACATTTATTATAGTGACAATATTAAGGGGAATTAGAAGCCGCCAAGATATAGGCAATTCTATGTATTTTATGCCTTATATAATATGTTTGTGTATTACAATGTGTATTTATATTCACATGCGCACGCACAAATCAGCAGTCTTGGTTACTGTTCGGATTCAACATAAAATTTCACTTCCAACTTACCAATCGATTTAATATGCAATAAGAATTCTGAAAAGAAATTTGAATTCTTCGTCAATTCAACTTTAGTTATAGCTTAATACCGAAAACCGAACTTGGTTTAACCCCAACCTATCATAGAATAATTAATTCAAATTGTAAAATATATGATAAATATATATGATCTTATTTTTCCAATTAAACAATATAAATAATATTTATGACAACCAAATATTTTTTAGTATTATGATTTTCAATAGCATAAGACTTCTAACAGATTACCTATAGTATTTTGTACGAATTCGATTTGAGAGTTATGTATTATAAACTTACAATATTTCAATAATAATATACTCGAATAAACTGGTATATAACGAAAAAATCATTCGCGAAAATTGAAAATTGATGTAAGCATTTTTTAAAATTATTAAAAACTAGAAGAGCTAATATCTGATTCCTTATATTACACAAAAATGTAATATGTAGAACCGTAAGAAGGCAAAATAGTAGAAAAAATAATTTCTTAATTTCATTAACTAGTCGATAAAAGACATGGTACGTTATTGCGAATTTCAAAAGAAAAACGAAGACCGTGTAAAATGAAAAATTATGGCCAATTAGCCTATGAGTCATTAACACAAATGATGGAGAGAAGTGTATGATGGTGGCGTCATTTTTATTTATTTTTTTTAACTCATAAATTAACCATAAACATAAGTTATGCTCAATTAGGAAATTTAAGTAAAAGCGTTTTAATACTTATTTTTAAGTGTAAATGCGTTCATATCTTCATATTTTCAAACTAATACTCACATAGGATATTTCCACTGACAATTCTGTTAACCAGGTGTGAATCATTAATGCGAATATGATGTATAAAATAAAAATATATAATATATAATAAGTAAAATAATTTTATTGAATACTTTGTCACCCATGTTATTATGCAAAGATATGTAAAGATTCCTTGAATTACAATTTTACTATCGGATTAAATTACTTATAACCAGATTTGTTATTGAGTTGTTTTTATCCAAAAGAGTTTTAAAATTTTTTAACGTTATGATGTTTTGTTGTAAAACGTTTGCAACCCTCAGTCATAATTTTGTGATAAAACACCGACACGAATTTTGCTCGAGTCATTTAAATTAAACCAAAAACTTTCGTCAATACTAGCTTTAAATTAGGTTTACCTACAGGCAATGTTATATCCCTCTCAAAACAGACTATGTACAGTTTCTTTTCGCTAGTGGCAAAAGTACACACTAGCACAAATCGAAAACAGAGACCGTGGCCCTCTAATAAATTACGTTATCTATACGTTTCAACGGCATTGTAAACAATCTCATTAACATTTGTTTAATTTACATAACAGAAATACGTATGATTTACATTAGTAACTGTACAAAATCGTCTTATTCTTATCTAAAACCAAACAGAAACAGACGAAATTCTAAATTTAAAAAAATAACTAACTTAATCTGTACTATAATCTTAATCTTAACTATATCTGTCAGTAACCATATTTATATTTGTTGGTTACGGTTTTTGACGACGAAGACCGATTTAATTTTTTTATAATTACAATATTTGTTCGGGTCTAAATACCTGTTTTAAACAGTAATTAAAACCCATTTCGAAATAAAATTCAAGACTTAACAATGTGACATAAAAAATGAGTATCGATTAATATTTTCAAACGAACGTGATTGTGGAAATTATTTAATATTATAGTATTTATTTTAGATTGTTTTTTAAGTTTACACGAAATTGATATAAGGTATAATAATATGTTGTTGACACGTTACACACGTTATACCCTACGAGATATAACCTTAAAAAATACCGGCGGTATTCACTCCTATAAGTTATATATGTGGTCTGTGTATGTGTATGTGTTGTGTGAGATAAATAAAGTGAAAAGTTAAATACGAACACGTCTGACTTCAAATTTCGAAGTGCTTTCGGTAAAACCTAAGAAAAAACCAGCTAATCCCTCAGCCGTCACAAAATTTCACACAGTGTCGTTTCAATTCTTATATTTCATGTTTTATTCCGAATGTATAAAAGATCAATCCGCACGTTTCCGAAGATATATCACACTATCCCTTATTATATATATTTTATAAAACCAACACTATATAAGGCCGTCACAAACAATTTCCAACCTGGTCTTCCTTATTATACAATTTTTTTTGCTAACCAACTCTAACGTCTAAAAATATTTTGAGCCAAGTTTATGCGGCCTAATTGTTTGTCACGAATGGAAGAGTTCTCGCCGTCTCCAAGGAGGTCACTTAATGCAATGTTTAAACAAATTGTTTGACCTGTTATCATTAACCAACAATATTATATATATATATATCACTTCCTCTGTAACAAGAAAAGAAACGAATTCATTTGGTCAAAAAATTATATAAAAATAAAATAAATCGCTATGAAAAAATCACGATTTTCCAAATTATATTTTATAAATATAGAGTAAAATATTACAATATTTCTAGATTCAAATACTACGATAAAAATTTAAAAAGGAAAAAACAAAACTTAATTTCAGTATAAAATCCCTGTTCTAGCAAATACAACATTGATTCATTTCAATTCTTCTTCTTAAAAAAAATATGTCATTCCAGAAATGTTCCTTAAAACAAATATTTGAAAATACATCGTACGAACAAACTTTCCGTCTGTTACGGTTAGTGAGAGGTGCCCATTACGCATTGCCGACTCGATTGTAATTATAAAATACCTGCCGACAATTCCACGCGTAATATAAGTCACTAAAAAACTAGATCTCTCATACGGCGACGATGGCGACCACCCAACACGTCGTTAACAGCAATAAAAAACAAAGACATTTGTAAGTAAAGAAAGACGACTATAATAATATAATGCGCGTTAAAAGAACAAATTAAAACAATTAACATAAAATACAAAATAATAAAAAAACGAACACGCGCGAACGTTAGAACAAAAACGAGTAAAAGTGTAAGTGTAAAAACCCAACCCACGAGTCGTATGAATGGAATAAAGACGCGCCATAAAAAATCCAAAAATTCAAAATTTACTTGAACGGGCACTCTCTATTCCATACTCTCGTACCTAACAATCATATTGGTTTATTCCAAGCACTAACAATAATTGATGTTATAAATTTTACGTTTTAAGTTTGAAACAATTTGGTTATAGTTACCCATAGCAGATTCAATATGTAAAATACTTTTTAAAAAATGAACATTAATAAAAACGTCATAACATGGTATATGAAAAAATGACCTAAAAATAATGAACGAATGTTTTAAAATTCATTATTTTGACATTAAAAGAACATAATACGAATAATTTATACTAGAAAAGCTATAATTGTTGCGTAATAATAAATAATAAATAAAAAATGCCATCCTTTGATTTTCATTATAAACTCTTAATGAATATATATTTTAGGAGAATGTACACATATCGATTATAAAAATTCTACGATTATTTCTTAATTAATAAGACTGTTCAAAGCATGTTTTGAGTTAAGACATGGTGAAATGGAACTGTACTATAGTAAATGTTGAGAATTTACCCTTATGGACACGCTTTAATAGAAATTATTAAGGCCGGTAAATAAATGGCTCTGTTGATTACAGTCTTAGAAGATAAATTCGGACAATTCTGCCACATCAGAATCATCATTTATTTTAGTCCTATAAGAAAGTACGGAAAAATTGCCAATACTTTTAATTTAAAATCAAAAGTTTACGTTTATTTAGGGTGTAAAATCACTCTATATATCCATCGTCACACATGAGTGCAAAAAAACACTTGTATATAAGTCTACAAACACTGTGTACATTTTCCGGAGTTAACGAGCTCGTAAAACGACTAGGCGCGTACAAAATATAATAATTCGTAAAAGTAATAAATCATTAAAAACAAAAAATGGAACAAACGTGTGTGTGTGTGTGTGTGTGTGTGTGTGTGTGTTGAGTATTACAGAGAACTTCGCCGGTTTTAAATATATAATAACTCGCCAAAATTGTCATCAAATTCCACTAATTTATTATTTTCAGAATCATATACATGTTTAATTTTAACGACGGAAAGTAATATCGGGCATATGGACACCTCGGTCGACTACCCTCACACGACGATTTTCTATTTTCAGTTCCAAAATGATTGCAGGTGTAATTAACGTAAACCTTCTACTTATCAAAAATATATGGTTTCAACAAAACAACACTGTCTGTTACACATGTTGTAAAACATGCGAACATAAAATTTGCATTTGTAATATATTAATATTAAATAATATAACGAGAAATGTAATAAAATTTTCACTGATAATATAATTATAATAATATAATTAGTTACTATATATTAGTTAATATTATATTATATATATATATATATATATATAAATAGTAACTTTTTTGTATAAAAATTAATAAACGAACTTAGTATGTAAAAGAAAACGACTGTAACTTGTTCAACCACTGAAATTCAGTAATTTGTCAAACTTTGAACCTTGTCCGGAGGGACTTTTTTTAAGGATATACGTAAAGTTAATGATTGTGTTAACAAACTTACAACAGTACCGGAACTAAAAAGTGGAATTCAACGTGCTGTGGCCAGGATTGACGAGAATATGTGTGAACGAATGATCTCTAACTTCTTTGATACAGAATAATCGATATATTTTCTCGTTAACACGTAACACTGATCTTAAACGTTTAAAATTTACAAAATATGAGTGAATTATTATACTTTTAGAGTCCGTAACACACCCTGTGTATTGTATACATCATATATAAAGGACCACGATTATGCACAACATTACTAAATGTATTACACTAATGAGTAATAACTAAATGTATAATGTGCGAAATAGCAATAAAGACGTTACCCGGTATTAATAACATGGATTTTGTATAAATTATAAAAACTGTATAAATGACGGGATAGATTAGTCGAAACACATTTTATACATAACATTACGTTATATAATCGTTAAAGCGCGTTATACTTTTAAATAGTTACAAAGTGTAGGCAATTCAATAACTTATGTTTTAGAGTGTGTACTGTAAATCATCATTAATATGCTCCTCCCATATTTATTACGCTTATGACACTAATATGTCATTGTATATTTATTAGAACATTTATTTGTGAATCCAAAAAGCGCTTTAAGAGGACCAAAAATGAACCTACTTTTCATAATCCAATCTAAATTTTGAAAACTAATTTGAATTCGTTAATATCCGTGAACTATTAAAACTTAATTTAAATAAGTATAGAAAATACACGACCTAATTTGGAACTTCCTCAATTCGTAAGGAAAACGGTAAATAAATTCAATATTTCAACATAGTTTGTTATTATATCTATATGCTATACCGACTAGAATTTTAATCTCGTGAAAATAATAATTTTCTTCTCCGCTTTAAATAAAATCTCAATCAATAAATTTTGCTAATAATCTTATGACTAATATGTAAAATATTAACGAAAACTTTAAAAAATTAATATTTGTCCATCATTATATTGGTTTACTGTGTACTGTTATTAAAACAAAATAATTACGTAATTAATTTTTTTGAATATTAATAAAAGTTTATTATAATTAAAGTATAAAAATTTAATTATTAAAATATATACAAATTATCTAATAGAAAATAATATTATTTATTTCCATAATTATTAGTACTTTACTATAAAATTCGTTATTTAATACAATCTAAATACTTTTTTATTTCCGTTAATGTAGGTAAAATAAAAATTGTGTATTATATTATTTTATTAATAAATTAGCCAATATGAAAGCTTAAAAGATTTTTACGGAAAAAATTATTTCTAATATTCTTTGCAGTTAATAAAATGTTTCAACGCTTAAGTCATATTTAATTGAATATATAAAAATAAAATAAATGGCCGAGATGAAATTATTTTTAAAAAAATTACATTAAAGAATCGAAAAAAATAATATATATATATGTATGTATAGATGTATGTATATATTCCTTACATAATCCAAAATAAACACTGATGGATCGAAATTATATTTTAGAATTAAATACGATGTTTAATTTTAAATCGCTTATTGATGTCAAATGTATGAGAAAAAATCATCACTTCCCAACTTTCTTAATATTTTAATAATATTTTACTTAATTATAAGTTTTGATTGGTGATAAAAAATACCCTACGTATAACCACGTTAAAAGTAAATATATACAAAAACATATACAATATTAATACAAATTAACGAGACCGTTTTGTGCAATTTTTCAGAATTATTTTTTACCACTGAGAATATTATAGCTTATATATAAAGGAACCGGCTAAAAAGGGATCGTAGTATATTCACTTTCGAAAAGGGTGATTTTTATTTCTTTATCTCGTATCTATAGAATAAAGTTAACGATACGACATCTTATTGGCTGGACACAATATTGTGCTTGGAACGCCACAATATCTTATCCTTATTGCAGTTTTTAATCCCGGCAATGCTGCATTACGAGAGAACGAACGCAAAAAACCACAAAAATCCCTTATTTACAATTATTTTATTAATTATTATGCGATGAGACTTTTTATGGTACAAATCTCTGGAGCATTAAGTAAAAGTAAAAATATATGTTATTATTGTACACACAAAATGCGCTTTAAATTAAATTCCCTAAAATATACAATATGTTCACGATACAGAGTATCATTATGATAAATGTACATTTTAGATTGATATAGTAGGGTACTTAAATATACATATTTTTGATAAAATTTTCAAATTATTTTTAATCGAAATATGTATTTAAATATATAAAAAAAATGGGTGAATAAGAACGGTTCAAAGTTTTGTAATTACCTTTTTAGTACAATTTTACTTAAATACACATAAAGAATAATGTCCGGCATAAATTATTACAATTTAAACCCTTTGAATTAAAAAAAATTGAGACGGTTTTTGCTTAGGTTCGATTATAATTTTATAATTTTCCCGTTTCAAAAAGGTGTTTTATAAAATAAATTAGTATTTTGTAGCTATACCAAAAATAAGTCACGATCGAAAACAATTGAAATATGAAAATTTTAGTTAATTACGTTGATTTTGAAAAATCAGATGAAATTTCAAAATGTTATCAGAAAAAGAATTATCCAAACATTGAATTTACCACCTGAAAATGCAGCTTATTCGAATTTGATACTAAAAATAAATGTTGTTACTTAAAAATATACGAGTGGTATTATGGCAAACGCTCACTAAAATAGGTAAAAATATATATTTTGTCCACTCTACCATACACGTATAATATACAAATTAAGCATTATACTTGTGTTGTTGAATTATTCAAGCCAATATACAGATACCGTGGTAATTTTTTTGAAGATCAATTAGACATATTTATAATACCCTACGACAATTAATGTAAAAATGACATAATGAAACATTCAAAATTTTAATTTTTAAATAGCCTTTGAAAAAAAACCTCAAGGTCTATTTCTTTCACACATACGTTGGCTTCTATATATTTTACCTAAATGTGGTCTATTCATCAATCGTTTATGTTCTCTGTTAATCTAGAAAAAATAACACTTCAATTCAAGATCATCCGGCTGAAATATTTAAAGCGATATTTTTTACCGTGAACATATAGTATACAGTAATGTGTATTGACGGCGATAAAAACGCGCGAGCTAACTGTTCAAGCAATTTACTCAAAACAAAGAAAAAACAAAATGATTTGACATAATATTATTAATTAAACATCAGTAATTCATTGTGGCCAGAACAGCCGTAGACATTGTTTTAAAATACGAATATTCGTTCGCGTAAGATGATTAATGGTAAAATAAAAGTCGTCAGAAAAGTATATAAAAAATATATATTACCATTAAATGGATTCCTTCATATATATATGTAAAACTAACAGAATAGCAGTCCTGGCAATAGAAGTGGTTAAAAAGATGATTATATCGAGCCCGGATTTTTGAGAAAAAAAAATTGTGTAAAAAATGTAAATAACTATAGAGAATTATTATAATTGTCGACTTACTTTATCTGGTCATTGAAGACGATATGGTGGAGGGAACTAAAAAAAAAATAGAACAAAACTAGATAACCCAAAAAGTCTAATAATATATTAGGACGATTTACTCCAATTGTATATTATTATGTATCTTAAATTAAACGTAATTAACAAAAGAGATATTACTAATAAAAATTCCGTATACGGTTTAAATCTAAAAGGAAAAATTATAATAATAAACTGCCTTCAATATGCACTTAAAAATAATCGAATACGTATATAAAGTATATGTTTTAACTGTTTTAAACAGAAAATAATATATAAACACTATAATATCCCGTATAATAATACGCAATGGGCACTGTTTAAAGAAATTAAAATGGCACTAAAATATATCGAATTATTTATGAGGCCATTATTTTTATATAGTAATCTGATATAAACGATGTAATGAAGTCTACATACAATATACATAGCAATAATTTTGAAACCCTTGTTTTATTATTTATGTAAATTACAGTATTATACACGTATTATATAATATATATTTATAAAATGTATAAGTGTTTGAATGGACCTTTATTTTTGAACTCTCAAATTTGTTATTCCTTTCCCTCCTTCGATTTTTTAAATACCACAAGAATGTAATTTAGGTTAAATTTCATCCAGATTACTGATTTCCTTCACGCACCTATGATAGTTAAAATATTAACAAAGAAATTATCGTTTTATTGAATTTTTTAATTTAATTTAAAACATATAGTATTTAGCATTAAAATATATGAAACCTGTAAACAACTGTGAAGCGTAATAGATATTCTATGAAAAATGTTTTACAAAGCTTTTCTGACACGTATAATACGTACGTGTAATTTTATTTTGAAATTTGTAAGATAGATGAAAGAATAACTTCTATCGCAAGATTAAAAACGAACTGCACGTCCGACGGGATGCCCACAGACACAATAATATATTCAGACTTCCGGAAGTTATACAAATTAAATAATAATTATAGCGGTATAGTATTAGAAATAATAATGGCACAAATAAATGTGGTAAAGATGCGATTATTGTAAGAGCATAAAGTAATCAATGAATACATAATAATGATAAATATAAAGAACAAATTATTTAACGAATATAATATAAATATTCATAAATTGTACTAAATAAATCTTTCGTTGCGTTTAAGCAAATTCTTTTTAAATCATTATTGTGAGTTTTTGAAGTGTTTTTTTTTTGTGAGCAAGGCTACTTTTTTTCTTTATTCATTTCCTCGTTTTGATTTATATTTTGAGCTTCCCAATAAATGGTTGCACCAATTACGATACTTTTGTCCCTTATATGGCCTATTTTAATCCCTATTCGAAAATAGTGATACATGAACTTCCTCATAGTTTCTAGACCTTTTTACCGAATAAATCTACTCACAGTGTATGGATTTTGTGATGAGCTGAATTCTGTAGTAGTATTGATCTAGGATATAATTAAAAGTAAAAAGAGTAAAAAGGATGTAAAAAACGCAATAAGTCATTACGGTAATCGCCACTAAATCAAACTGGAAACATTGTGTTACTGTGAAATGTTATTTATCTAAGTTTGTATTCAAATTTCAGATCTTAAATACTAAAATTGTCTGTAGTTTATGAATTCAAATACAACAATTGTCATTTATACTCAGACTTATTGCATTTCATCCAAAATTTAAATTATAATTATTTAAAAAAATATTTCTGATTATAAATAATTATTAAGCATATATCACAAGAAAAACGCTTATAACATAAAAATAAAACTTATAAAATAAATATAACACAGTTTTTTACTTCTTGAATTGTCAGCGAATAAAATTTGTTGACAAATTATAATCTATATTTATATGTACACTTATGTGTATGTATATATGAAATATTTATTACAGATTTAAAGATGTAATAACGTCATATCAATGGTTATAAGGCAAACTATAGTTGTAAAGTATACATTTTCAAATTGTTCAGGAGAGCCAAAAACTATAATAATTACGTGGTTCGTAATTAAATATTTTCAAGCTATATCACTTAACAATGTAATTTTTAATATGATGATAGGTAAATAAGTAATTATAAATTAACTAAAATAATAAATTGTTTAACGTTTAATTAATTGAAGGGACAAAAAAATGTCAACATTTAATTTTCTAAAATGTTAGTAATGATGAAAATATGTTTGATACAATCGATTGTAAATTGAGGGGAAAATAAATGCCACAGGAAGCAAAATCTGGCGCTGATCCTGTAAGTTTTCATCAATTCATAATGTATAGTAACTTTATGCATATATAAAATAATTTATATAAAAGTCGATATATATATATATACTAATATAATAATATATATAGTCAGAGATCACGCATCTAATCTTTTCGACAACAAAGGAGAGTTTATTTTTCCTTTTTTCTTTGCCTGAAATAAATCGTTAAATTAAATTATCACCTGATGTAGATACTTTTTTTGTTTTACCCGACCGACCCTCCAGTTAAAACGAAAAGCTTTAAGAAACTTTAGCCAATATCAATTTGGCGCGTGCGTCTCTGACGTCGTTGCCCATAATATAACATTTTACCGACGGTTTAATAAACATTCTCCGTTGTCTTCTTGGTATTAGGCTTTATGTCACATTATAATCAAACCAAAAATGCAATATACAGGGTTTATCGTAAGTCATTGTATTCGGAGCTTCTTTTTAATGATTACGGAATGGCGAAATGGAATATTGACGAGCTATTCCTGTATGTTATTTTAACATTTATTTATGTAAATCGTGTAGATTTAACAACAGAAAAAACAAATTGCTTTTTGTCGAATCCTTATAATGATTTTCTTCTGGAAATTTTTAGGATCAAGTCATAGACTTCCCTTCACTACTAACTTGAACTACTCAACATTTTTATAAAATGTATCGTGTTCAAAGTAAAAAAACAAGGCGATTTCGATTTATTAATTCCTCTATTTTGTTTAGGCAAATTCAATGGATCTTACATTTAAGATTTAATACTACGACGATATTAAAAAAAATTATTTAATCATTTAATTATTTTGAACACAATGTAACATTAATTTTGGTACATTTACACGATAGTAAAATTTTTTTTAAAAACATGTCTTTTCATTTTTATTTCTAAATCTTATGTCTATTTATTATAACCAAAATTTAGAACTAACACTATTCAAATGTTTTTTTTTACTTAATCTTGAAATAGTCTTTGTAAGATTAGCATTTGATTTATTCATCTATAAAATCAGGAACGAACATTTGTTAGCATATTTACGAATTTTAGTAATATTTCATTAATTTAAGTTATTTATATACACATTTGTCTAAATTAATAGAAACTCAAGTTTCTATTTATTATTTATTCTAATAAATCAAAAATTAATAAATATTTTATATTCAAATAATAATTATTATTAAGACGCGTATTGTACAAACTGACAAACATATTTTTCATTATTATTTTTGAAATTAGAAAAATACGAAATTTGATTTTATGAACATCGAATGTGTCAAATGCAATTACACTCATTATTCACAATTTTTTTCGTATTCTTGTTGCAATACAACAATGAAAGTATCGAAAAGAAATTGTTAAACAAATGATCGTGTATGCACAATTGCTACTGACAAGTGGGGTCGAAGATAAAAATGCCTCTGTGCTAAACAAAAAAGTATTCACAGACAAAAAAATAAACATACTACATTGAAAAACCAGTATATTCATCACTTCGCTCAGTATTCAAAAAAAATGTAAAATGTAATTGGAGCAAATTATAATTAAAAATTTGTTTCATATATCATAGCATTTATAAGTGCACATGACAGCGCTAATAGTACATGCGTTAGTGCTATAAATTCAGAACACCCAATTATAACAATTAGAAAAACCTCTATATAGAAATGCTTATGGATACCATGATATAAAGTACACTCTATGTATGTGTAAACGCCTACAAGACCACATTCTATATATATATAAATGCATAATGTATGTATGTGTTTGTGTATACACTCGCATATTTGCGCATACACATTTTGGATTAAAGGGAATATATCTCATTAAGTCAATTTGAATTTTAGACCGGACTTTGATTAAAAACAATTTTCCTAGCCGACAGAAGGTAAAACTAATTAACAAAACAATTACATATGTGTTTTTTTACGGTGTTTATTTCGAAAAAAGAGTCATTATGTAATTATCCCCGGTGACTGACATAAATTAATATTAAAATTATAAATGTTGGATATATCTTACAATCAAATCTACATCTGGTATGGTTTACAAATATTTCTAATTTTAAATTAAAATTGTATCTGCTAAACTTTGTCGACCATATACTCTTTACCAAAATATATTCTTTCTCCCTTAAACATGTTGTTAGCCGACAAGTAATTTTGTTTAAAAATTAAATAAAATTCTGTTTTGTGTAATCATAAAACTTACAATTATACATTTACAAAGAAACAAGAAAACTATTTTTAAATAATTTCGGAGTTATATTTTTACTATTGATTGTTTTATATATAAAAGCCAAATCAACTAAAGAAATCCTTGATAAAAGTAATTTAATCTACGCTGCAGAAACATGTATGTAGTGTGATAACAAATATTACAAACACATATAATACATTATATTTAATTCTAGGATAAAATGATTTTATGTATTAATTATTTTGAGCTTTATGATGTTTGAAGATTAACGTACCAAAATAACTTTAAAAATACATTTACAATCTCAAATATCGAAAGTTTAATGAACAGTTAAATCGACACAATTTTATTTTCATATACAATTTACAAAACAAACATAAATAGTTTCCAAGCTTCTCCCAACTGACCAAATTGATTTTCGTTTGAGTGTGAGATAAACAATCACCTGAGTCAAATTTTATAAATATTTTAGTTAGTTTATAAATAGTTTTAAGACAATACTTTGAATATAACAACTCTAAACTATCCTAACCCAAAATCAAATCTTACTAAGTACCAAAATTAATTGACCGTTAGTTTTTCTATGAAAAGATAGAAAAGACGCTAATACAAGAATATAAAATCTTATTAATAACTCAATATTATTATAAAAAGCTCTACAAAATATTTTTTTTTAATAGCAAAATGATGACTAAAATTTCGTTATCAAAAAGTAATGGTAAATTTTGGTATTAGGCCTTAGTGTCGAAATAGAGTATATTTAAAGTTTCTGTTTTTAAGTATAGTTTTAAAAGTATTTTCAAAATGACTAACGAAGTCAACAACCTAGGAACTGATTCCACGACGGAAATCCCAAATTCGAACAAGAACTAATTCGACTATTTAAAATTATAAAAAAATGTTCGTTTGCTGTCGTATTCAACTTGACCTTTATTTTAAAAATAATTTGGCCATAACTTTATTAAATTTAAAAACTTATACTCAATCAGTATAAAATATTTTATAAATAAATAAAATATATTATATTATATACAATTTATAAATATCATATAGCAAAAAAAATGAAAAAGACTCAGAGAAACAAATATATAACTTGGCCGTCGGTTTTTTGAAATGATAGATTATATATATATGGACGTTATTACGAATCTAGGAAATGAGAACAAAAAGCGATAATAATAATAAACGATAGAAATAATTTTTATTGCGCGGTTTTTCTTTTTTATGGCTTGTAAATTTCCACAACAGTCGTTAAAAACAAAAATTCTATGAGGGACATGGTTTTCTTACTATTACGTACTATTTATGAGCAGCATATTGATCGACACACTATATTATATTATACCGATTGAAATACTTCGCGTGTAAATGCATTACATCTTACAGCGGGTGGACTAGAACAAATGTAATATAATAATTATATTTGCGAAAAACAGTAAGTACATGCACGTTTCGAGCGAAAAACTTTGCGTACCCAACATATTATAGAGTTAAAAGGCTCACAGATGTTATGTTTACAATACTTTGCTAGCGCCACTTTGTCCACTAAACGTTTTGTTCGAGTAATCGTAAATAATAAATGCAAATATAATTCCGTATAATTCCAATCTCACTTTTGTGTAATTAAAAAAAAAAAACAAATAAGAAAAACTGCGCTCCTTAAACACGTTAAAATTCGAAGATTTTTGGTTTTTTTATCATTTTTAATTCATTACGTTAGTTATTATTCGTATAAATCGATTCCTTTTATATCAAATTAAAATACAAATATATTATTACCGAAATAATTCGTTACTTCATTTTAGCGTACTATTACGTACATATAATGTGAAATAATTTATGGAGTCAACACTTAGAGAGAACTTTTGAATATTTTCTTAGTAGTATTTCAAATTTACTTAATACAATTCTTTTTTAATTTACTCGGAATAAAACTAAAATAATATTTAGTACGTATCGTTAATATAAACTTGAATTTTTATTGAAATATTTACTCATAAACACTCGTCAAAAATATGATTATTTCGAAAAAAATCGACTTAAGAAAAACGTTAAAACAGGAACGTATCAATAAAATGTTTGTTAGGAACAGTAATATCCGGGAAATTGTTTGTTAGAAATGATATTTTTATCGTAGTATAATAATGACTAAAAATGAAATTTATGGGAAAATAAAACAAAGGAAATTATATTTTCCAAATGAAAGAAAAACTATAAAGCAAAATAATTCGTAAGAGTTGAAATTGAACACGGAAACTTAATATACAGGAAATTACTTAATGGGAATATAAGCCAATATTCAAAAATCAGGAATAGTGTACGTCGATAAAAAAATAAAAACACCTATGTCTCCGAAAAGAATCCAGGGGCGTCGTGAAAGATAGCGATGTTATCAGTCATTATCTACGTACTCTCTCTTTCGTTTAGAAAGAATGTCACCTATTTTTGAAAAACCCAAACGGCGTTTTAAAGGATCAATTTTTCTAGTAGTTTTCTAATGAAATGTTACCCCTTGCTATTATTTTCCCGCAATATTTTTTCCAGTTTTTAACATTACTTTCCCGATTTTTACAGGATACATGAAATTAATTATTACATGCCGTTAATGTCAGTAAAAGTTTTTCAGGGGCTAATCTCATATTACATAGTCGACGTTTTTGTTGTTTAATACACTTAGGTTCCTATAGCGCGACCATTTTTATCGAGATTTTTTCCCATGTTCTTCCCATAAAACGAGGACTTTGGTCATATAACGCGTGTACGTACAACCCAATGTGACCTTTTAATGACCCGGTCGTTTGCAAATTACTTTAACACCATATATATATATATATACACACACATGTATATGCAGCTGGGAACGATTGCGTAGAAAAGACTACGTTAAAATATTCATGAGCTCAGCTTTGTGTATGTATGTATACATATATATATATACATTGGAAAGAATAACTGAGATATAGTGAGAAAGATCAGAGAGGTAGGGTGATGATGACCTAAGTGCGCGCTTTCGACATAAATGACGGATGGTGAGATAACATCTAGCGTAACGGTTAGTCGCAGAGGATGTGTAAAACCGTAAATGTTGGTAAAAGCGATATATATGTATGATATACGCACGCGATGTATTCTTAGTTTTGAGCTTTAATATGTATAAGCAAATACTGTATACAATAATTTAATTAATGTTGTACGTTTTGTCTAAAATTGGAAAAACAACAAACCGTCTTCTCTGTAGTAAAAAATACAAACATTTTTAAAAATGCCACTAAACGATCAAAATTTAAATAATTTTGGCTTTATAAACACTTGTTTAATAATACAAAAATGTTCGATCATAAATATGATCATATCACAAATGTATAGACTATATAAACATAAAACTAAAATACCAATAATAAGAAAATTTAATAATTTACTTCCTTCTTTTTATCTTTAATTATTTCTATCTTCGAAATATTATTAATTATAAAAATATATTTTATTTACTTATCGTGATAAGCTAAAAGTTATTGTAAGAAACTTACAACTGATTTAATAACTATTGTTACTACAGTGAAATACTACTCACAAAAATCGCGACGGTTGGCGCACGTTTTTTAAAAATAAATATGAATTTTATAAATTGAAAACAGACTTTAAAATCACTCTATTTATTGTTTTTTATTTAATTTTTTTTAATTCCAAAAACTATTTAAAGTCATCTTATATAATGTATTTTATTATAAAAAATAATACCAATAAAATTAAAATAACTTTTTGAAATTAATAATATTTCTAAATAAAATTTTTAAGCTATTCAATTTTTAAAAATTCTGAAGTACATTTAAAAAGATTTACTTCAATTTTGTATTCAAAAGCTATGTCGTATAATATTACACAAAATACTATTCGATAATTATTTTTCAATTTACTATTGGTCTTTGACATTTTTGTCGTTATTATAGTTGTAGAAAATATTAAATAGCAATAAGTTATAGTTGATAAATTATTTGTTATTTAGGCCAGAAAATATGTTGCATATATAAAACTATTTAACCTTCAAGAGATTGACCCATCTATATGTTAGAAGCTTGATGAAAAATATGCCAATATTTAGTAAATTATTTACGATAATTATCGAGTCTGTTTTTAAAATATGCAAATTCGTTGTTTCATTATCAAAATAAAAAACCCCGAAGACGAGTCTAATTGATATAATTGCTTACCCAAGTTAACGTGATTCTAGTTTTACCCCATTTCTTTTTTCGTGATTGCCTTCGCATAATACACTTACTCGTTTCCAAACATTATTACTCAAGTATACGGGTGTATGGTTGTAAGGGGGAGGTGATATTATTCATCAGCGACAAAAGCCTCCTCGTGTTTGGCAAATAGACCTGAACTTTCCTCCCGTCCCTTCTCCGTATATCCTTCTGACGGGTCATATTCTTATATATATATATAAGTTTTTCGTGCGTTTGACGTCGAGATAAAATCATTGCGCGCGTGACACGAAGTCTCGTCGATGAGCGATAATCCGCCACCGACACGCCAACTTTCTTAAAAACGCGCCACGGCTATAAAACATATACCGCGGTCACGGTTATACGCATGGACGCGTACCTGTATTATAATATTACTATACGTGACGATGAAGGCACAACAAAGTTGATCGATAATCTACCTATATGTATTATTGTTATACGGTCGCACGGAAATACCATAAGACTATTAAAACTTTTATTTGAAATTAATTATTATTCGTTAAAGTTCCCACTCGTATTTTATTGCGTTGACACTTTATAAAGGTCCAAAGTGGTAAAAAACGACTAAAGGGACTATGATCGCTCCTCCATATCGTTTTGATAAAAGTTTTTCACGTTTTTTTTTAATGTTTTCACCGAAAACATTAGGTTAGTTAAAAACGGGGGATTTATGATATATTATTACGCATTCTTAGACGTTAATAATTGTGTTCGATACGTTTTGCAAATAGATGGATGTGATTTTTTAAACTATTACAGAGTGAACCTAATTTAATTCTGAAAATGTGTTTGATACCATCGGCCTGTTTTCTATGTTATTATGAGAGTAGATTTTTTGCTTAATGTTTTTTTTTTAGTATACTGAAACAAATGTTCAAAAATGAAAAAATTAATGTGGTTTTTTAATGTAATTTCGATTAAAATATCAAAAATCTTCTCCCACAACAACTTAGATAAAAGACTGATAAATTTAAATACCTTTTCATAATTAAATTTGACACGTTCGGATTGGTAAAATGTTCATCAATCATTTAGATCTGAAATTTTACAATAATTACACAGTTTCCGATCCCTCTAAAAATAAACGATCTGAACGACATGTCAACCAGTTTTTGTCGGTAGCAGTTAAATGACACGTCGTCCGTGTAAATATATATGTTAAAATTACGTCCCATCCGAGAACACATTCCAAATTACGCCACTGTACAATCAAATCGCAGGAAGAATGATATTGAAGCAAAGGGAATGATTGTATTTTTATAACGATACGAACGAATTAAACAATTGAACCAAAACTTTAAGCTTTACAACCTTTGCACAATGTAATACGTTAGCTAGATTATGGATCTCATTTATTGTTCCGGGTAATAATTCAAAAACCGCATTATTGTACGAAAACATTATATACCTATCCAGTGGTAATTTTAATTTAATAATTGTATTAATACGATTTGATACAAGAAAATGGGGAGGATAGTTAAACTTAACAACCGGATCATTCGTGCTATACAAAATATGTTCACAAACAAAATAACAAAAACTCGCATCATTTCAAAACCAAAACAATATTTGCTTCGCTCAGAATGTAATCAAAATTTTATCGATTAAAAAACAATGAAATAAAATGTGCTGAA
Organism: Geopemphigus sp. TES_GeoC_2020; assembly: GCA_025469175.1. Taxonomy (NCBI): domain Eukaryota; kingdom Metazoa; phylum Arthropoda; class Insecta; order Hemiptera; family Aphididae; genus Geopemphigus; species Geopemphigus sp. TES_GeoC_2020. The sequence continues at coordinate 45,651 of JAIPRN010000730.1, forward strand.
AATCGTGGCAAATAATCACTTTGTATCATATCAATAATCAATATCATCATAACAAGAGAAGTGAATATGCAGATAGAAGAAAACAAGACATTTAGCGAGAATTACAGACGAATAGAAATGATAAGAGCCAGCTAGAGTGTGGTAAAATAAATAAGAGTCGTCTTGAAAATGTTGAAACGAGTAAACTAAAAGAGAACGTAAGAATAATATGATATTATATAGACGTTACTATAACAGTACTAGACGTGAGATCATATGAGGGTGATTAAAGAGATTACTAAGATGGATGTAGAACACCAGTACGACTGATAAACAGCACGCGTTGTCATGTACGCAGACACATAGAGATTAAAAAGGTTCGGGTTTTAACATACAAAACGAATTTTAATACAAATTAGAAAAAATTAATTTGCCAAGTTCAACAAGTTATTTAATTTAAATCTCTATGGAAACAAATAAATATCAGTAAACCAAACTGAAATTAATTACTAAAAACATATATTTGTAACTATTTCATTAGTATTTCTATTCTTGATGTACAATTCCTACTTATAAAATATGAAATAAAAAATTAATTGCTCGATCATCAGATATATATATATTTAGATATTTAAAAATTAAATATTGAAATTAGAAAATAGTTATAAAACTTACTAAAAATAAGTAATATATTGATTTATAAAGTATTATATATTGTACAAACGTTTTTACATTATTCGAACAAATATTCTAAATATATTTTTGAAAAATTATTCTGAATACGCCTAATATTCTGAATACATTTGAACTTTCTCAAAAGATTTAATATAAAACTCTTTTTTTTAAAAATCATATACTATTTTTAAACTTGTCGATTTCATTTCGAAACAGAAAAAATAATCTTTTTTATCACGAAAGAAAATTGGATAAAGAAAAATGAAATTTATCGGCTTAATATATTATATACGTCATTACAACAACCACGATGCGTGAATTCTTTTTAAGAAATAAGTTGTTGTCCCCGTATGATCAATGTACTAAATATTTTTTCATTGCGTTTTGTTGTACCATAACAAGTCAAATATCTACAGATTTTCAATCTTTTATATAATTGAAAATCTGGGAAAAATCTTGTTACCAATATTTACTACTGAATTCTTTGTTACACAGTTTATATATTTACAGATCTTTAAACATTCTGTTAAATGTCAATGGCAATTCGTGAATATAAATTATTCAAATTATACCGTTACTAGAATCCTAATAACATGTAAACTCAGTATAATATAGATATTTATAAATTATAATTTGATATAGGGTACACAGTGTTATACAATATCTAAATAAATTAGACTTTGAGCCTATGATTTTGAATCACTTATGCTTGTTGAAACTATATGAAATCTGTCGATTATTATGATCTAATTCAATAAAACAAATATACATTTCTCTCGCTTTATTTGTTAAGAAGATCAAATTTGCACTCGTACAAGAAAAAAACAAGTACACTTGGGAATAAAAAGTAAATTAGTTTCGCTAAATGGACTTCCTCGTGCTTTTCCAAACTCTTCAATCGTAATGTATAAAATACACTGAGTCAAACGAGATAAGTTGAAGTATTAACAAATAGTATAACACTTACTCTTTCCAAAAATACATAATATGATAATTCTGCTGAATATAAATGCATACCCGCATATCATATTGCCACATTTTTGAAACGTATTAATACGAATTTCTGAGTATATACATATAAGATTAATATAAATAGTTTATGAATGATGTAAAACCAACAATTTTTGATAGGACAAAAATAAAAAAATTAACAAGTCATAGGTGCTTAAATGAAACACCTAGCCGGAGTTGTTTATTGTAAATTATTATATTGTTTTAGATAAAGATTCGAATAGACTCTATTATATATTAGTATAAATGTTGAGATGTTTTGAAAATTATTCTATGAACTTAAAACAACTAATAAAAAATGTGTCGTCTATACAAGTTCCGACTAAATACAATTTACTAAGTGAGGATGGAATTTAAAATAAAAACGGAATATTTGTGCTATACAAAAAAATATTTAGGGTCAAAATCGGGTCGTTATAAAACTAATACATTTTTTGCTTCGCTTTGAATGTAAATTCATGGACAATTCTTTTCATTTTAAATATCTGGGACTGGAAACAATTACGTTATTAATTTTATTACGATCGACGCAACTGACGATGGTTTCATTTTATCATTCTCAATGTTGCGCAACATTTTTCATTATAGATATCAACTATCGAAAAAGCAGTATTAGTAAGTATATATATATATATATATATATTGTTTAGATAAATAGAAAAAATATCGGTGTTATTTAAAAAAGAATGTATACAATATCTAAGCAAATAACATATAGTTTGTGTTTATTATGCTATTAGCTCAAATTATGTTTTTTAATTTATCGATTCACAATGTGTTATTATTATCGTTATTTATAACTGTTTCTGTCCTACAGTAATAAATGTCGGTATTTTTAGCATAAAAATAAACAAAAGTTCATCAACCGATTATTTTTAAAAAATTTAATTTGATAATATTATTGACTTCTTAACGTTTAACAATTCTTTAAACTCGGATATATTAAAAAAAAAAAAATCAAACCGTGTTTTTTATTATGAATAATTTATTATAATCGCGATGGGCAATAATTATTTGTCAATATATATTTTTTATACATTGAAATCAACTAGTTTTCAGAAAAAAAACAGCGCGGTCATTTGGTTGAATGTCAGATGTAATGTCTGTAACGTCAAGACGAAATACCGTCAGTATTTATGTTTATGACATTTACATCGTTTTGGCTTTATATGGTCTTTACGACACGAAATAACATGTGTTTAATGTGGTTCTCATTTAATACGAATACTAAACGTGATTTAAACTTGTAGGTTTAAAGAAGTTTATTAATATTTATTAAGTTTTATATTATCACTTATTAAGTAATTATTAAGTATTATTATTTATTAAGTTTATTAATATTTGTTAATCAAATGGAAATTATTTTTTTAAATTTCTAAAGAAAATGTAAATTATAAAATGAAATAATAGAAGACAAATTATTGATATTTCAGAAAAGCTAAAAAACTATTACTATTATTATTATTATTCACTTATGTTAATTACGGTTCTTAAGCGAGACTATACTGTATTTAGAAAATTTTTTATAATGTAAGATTATATTTTAATTAAATAAAACATACGTTTCTAGTTGGAAAAAATATAAAAGTTTTCGAATATTGCCACAAAAAACAACAAAATTGTGATAAATACTTAACTTTTTCAAAACATTAATAATTTACCAAATATTACTGTATGTGACATATTTTTATGCTATATTTAACAAAATAAAAATTAATTTCTAATTATCCATTATTAATGAATTTTATAAAATGGCTATCTGTCATAACACGATTGGTATGCTGTAAGTTCACACATAACTTTTTATATTATTTTTAATCGCTCGGTCAACTTTTTATTATTTATATTGAAAACATCAAAATAAATAAAATTTGTATTTGTTCATACTCTACCAACAATTCATTTATATAAATATTTAATAATTAATTATTTAGTAAATAAAAATAAAACTTTTTACTTTACTTTAAAAAAATAATTTTTTTAATACAAAATTAATAAAAATGAATGTATATGTATATGATATCATTATAAAATTTAATTATTGTTATCTATAAAATAGACACTGAACCATAAGCTATCAGTTTTACGGTTGGTAAATTTAAAACTATGTTACCTTTCTAAGTGCGTACATATTACTCGAAGGAGAGTCGTTATATCATTTCGTATTTTTATCATTCTTTAAGCAATAAAAATCCTGGATTACTGGAGTAGGACTTCTCAAACGAGATGTTTGTAGAATATTTGAAAGACATTTATATAAGTTTTTCATGAAAGCATCAGATGTAGATTCAAAAATGTCATTATAAAATTGTTTGCCTTGTAGTTTCACCATCTTATGAATGACATAACAGATCCATTAATATATATATATATATGTATGTATGTATGTATGTATATATGTATATACATGAACTTTATTGTTAGATCAACTTAAAACTAATATTTACAAATGAATTTGTATTCTCTAAGGAAGAAATCCCATTAGAAAGTAATTGGTTCAATATTTACATCCTAAAGATCTCTGAATCCTTGTCGAAGCTCACATAATTATACGGGTTACCCAAGTATCTATTTTTTCTCACATGGATAGCACGTGCAACTATGTGACAGAATTTATGAGGACTGGTGGATGACATATCTAACGAAATGACCAGACAACGAATAATATCCAACAGATGGCAAAAGGTAGATGCAGATAATGAATTGCGAAAATGAAATCATCGAATAACTCATTCGTCGTGACCAAAGGAAATTAACAGAGAAACTTAAAAATAATGAAGATCCTGAAAACACAAAGTGCCAATATTTATTTTTAACCACAAATGGAGTATTACAAAGTGGTAGATGACATGAAAAAGTGTGAATAAAATAAATGTTCGTAAGGAATCTATAAATATAATTGTTATAAATGAGTACATTTAACGATATACCGGAAACATTTTAAAACTAAAAAATAGAAGAAAGTGAACGAAATTGTGTAAATAAATGAAGGAAGATTATTTTTATAAAGAACTTATACCCTAGCTATTTATATCGTATTGTGTTTAACATATATCTCCTACATTAAAAAGATATTCGTTTCGTTTAGAAATACATTAAATAATTCGTTACATAAAATATATATCTACAAAGAAAAGTAAAATACGTTTTTTCGTCGAATTCCTACAAAAATTACAAATAATAAATACCAAGATTACTCAAAAGTTTTTTTGAAAATGATCGAATTATAGTAAATTTTGTGAACAATGAACTTAAAATATAATTATTTAACGAACCGTGAACACGGCGTGAAAAAGAAAGTTAACGAAAATATTTCATATTATTGAATAAAAAGCAAAATATTAGACGTAATTCTACAATGTTAACATACATAGCGGATATGACGACGAATAAATTAAATAAACAATTAAATCGCGTAGCGTAAATAATTTTACGAAGTATGTCTTATATCCTTCCTTGTAAATATTATTTGTAACTTTATTATATTAATATTCAATAAATAATTGGTATAATCGTAATTTTCATACGGTTATCAAATCCTGTTGAATAATTGACATGTATATGCGCATACAGGTTGTATAGTTGTGTATGACGATGTACTTAAACTGATAATCTTCTCACACAATGAAAAGATTCGCCCGCATATTCCAAAAGTTGAATATCTAATATTCCTAAAACAAAGCGTATATCCGCTTGCCTTAACGAAAATCTAAACTAATTCAGTTTAAAGTTATAACGAAAAATATACGTTTAACTTGGCTAAAAAAGTACAATATTTTTATTGCAGAAATTAAAATTTTAAATGAAAGATTATTCTACAAAACCAAAAAAAGGAGAAAATTAATACGTTTGATTATAAATTCTCGTAGTATTTCGTTAAATATGAAATATGTGAAGATAATTACTTCAGTCGTTACAAGTTTTGACTATTTATTAATTTGCTAATTTAATGTTCAATAACGTTACAATAATAATCCAACAAAACCTACCTATAGTTATAATAGGAACATATGAATGTATATTTTCAAAAAGCTCGTATCTAGGTTTTCGATAGTAGATAAAAACAAATAACGTAAAAGCAATAATATGGGTGAATTTAAAATAAAGAGATAAAACGGCTAGAAGCAATAATATTCCAACATAATTTTGAAATAAAAGTTCCGTCATATATATAAAAATCTTTTAAACCTTGTTTGGCAACAGATCTTTTAAACTTGCCAACAATTTGTACCGTAAGCAGTGGTAAAAGATTACTATTATATTATATATATTGTATACTCTATGTACAATCTCGACGTGTTTTATTATCGACAGCGATACAAGTTTGGTACACATTCAAAATAATAACAAATGTGAAAAATAAATAGCTATAGAAATGTCTATGGCTAAAACCGATACAAAAACATTTAAATTATACGTTTTAAAAACGTTCGATGTAAATATTAAAATTTAAAAAAATGTCAAAACTAGTATAGGTTTGTTTCATTTTCGTGTACAATATTATTTCTTACATGGACACAATTAGGGAAGGTGATATGATTATGATTTACTAGATTTTTCATGTAAAATTTTACTTATAAAAAGATATTAATATTCAAACTAGAAAAATTGGCTACCATTGGGAATTAAGCTTATATGTATATAATATAATATAAAAGCAAGTAATAGTAAATTAAAAAAACCAAATCTCCCACAGAAATATGAATTTCATAATATCAGTTTACAATTTTTAAAACCTTGATATTGATAAAAATAGTGAGTATGGTTTTTTATCAAAGCTAAACATAAACGAGTTAATTAATTTAGTATTTTATCTTAACAAAACACTCTTGGTTTGAGATATTATCTTGATTTGAATTATTTTTCCTCACAACGTCAACTTTATATAATACTTTTTCTATTTGTTCTATATAGTTTAATTTTGAGTTTTCATAGCCGAAAATTTTATTTGTCAACATATTTTATCTAAACACATCCGAGACGAACATAATTAATTCCTAGAAAGATTACAGAAAAAACTAACTTCATATTTTAAATAAATTGTAAACGAATGAATAATTCATTCGTACAAATAAAAATTAAGTGAATAATCAAAAAAAAAATTAACTGAAATTAAATTAGTTGTTAATAGTTTTTTTTTACTTATCTTTAATTTAACTGTTAAATTAAAATTGTTTATTAACTTTAAATTTTTATTCGGTCAAATTTGGTTAACTCAATTTTAATAAATTTAAAAAAATTATTAATCACTACACTGGCATTAAATAAAATCCATTATAATGTAATATTAATTCGAGTAATTCCTACACGCGAAAAACATAACATATTTGGCAATACGAATGAATGAAAAATTATATCAAACCAAGTATAAGAAAGAATCGTTTTACGAATGTATATCCGCTTTATTTATTGAAAAAAATTTAATTTTTGTAAATTTTGTTTAAAAACATACAAATTTTTGATAGAATAAAAAAAAGTCGGAACGTAAAACAATTTGACGTATTTTCTCCGAGTAAAACTCTCGAAAGTGATTCCAAGCCGCTAAGGTATAACGTACATATCAATCAAATATAACGGATATTTTCGACAATGACAAAGGAAATCCATTTTTCAAAAACCTCTCGAAGATTATAACCGCCGTAATATACATTATAAAATCAAAATTTTAAACTCGGATACACGAAATGCCCCAAAATTTTGAATTAAAACCAATAATTGCGATTTATTATCGACATTTAATCATTTCTCGTAAGTGCACACGCGTATGCCTGTTTAAATCCCATTTGACGTGCCACTGCATGACAAAAAGTTCTGCATAATATTATACATGTATTTCTATTGCACAAACGAAGCAAAATACATTGTAAGAGTTTCACATTATTTTATTTCTTATGTTGTTCTTACCGATAACGCCTTTCTGTCGACTCTGGGGTATCGTACAATGTATTCAAACACGCATTGCCATAGATTTCGATTGAAATATAATACGAAAAAGGAACCTAAATACAATTTAAAAACATATACCGCGTCTTCACTAATACTACGTATTACCGTGATACACTACAAATGTAGCAGATCACTGACGTTTAATCAAACTTATGCGTTACATAAGTACAAGTAATATCGTTATAAATAATTAGACGGAATATTCGAAATATACTTTCAAAATATATTCTCAATATTTTTAGAAAATCCGTCTTTTCAATATACCTTTACTTATCACCTAATAAGAGTAATTTTTTTTATATAGGCTTAATTTAACGAATTAAAAATTCAGTTACACTTTCTCAGCCTTACGAAAAATACTTAAATTCTAATTCACTTGGATTTTGAATGTAAAATATTTAAAAAATACGATAATTTCCAGAACGCTTTGATAGAGACATTTAAATAGTAATTCTTAATATTACTCCGCAAATCGTTTAAAAAATTAAAACTACATGCTATACTTGATTTCACATTTAATTGTAACAATGATACTCTACGATGATAAGTGACGATCGCCGTCACCGTGTCCGTCTAGTCGATACCTCGTATCATTTCCCAGTGGAACCGTTTCCGTTTTCATCGCAAAGATATTTAACGTCCCCGAGAGAGCTATATTCGACAGTTAAACTGCAACATCTTATCAATAATATGAACGCAATATTTATACGATAAAATACGTGTGACAAACGTACGTACAAACGCAAAGCTATAACTGTTAGTCACTTATTACCTTTTTACGTAAATTATTTAGACTTTTAAAAAAAATCGATAGAACGTTAATAAATATCGTTGGGTAGACTCGAAAAATTTGATTTTATTAAAACATCGAGTTACTAAAGTATTTATAAATATAATATTTTTGTCGTAATACTACCGAAATAGTAATAGTTTTATTTTATTGAACTCGTTAAAATAGTAGTTTTTATAATTGTTATATTTCGAATTTACTTAATAGTTGAATATGAAACATGGGAATAAGCATCATGAATTCTATTCGTGATAGATTCTAAATTTGTTAAAAAGTAAAAAATATCAAATAAAATACGGATTTATAATGTTTTTGTTTTATCCATCCTCCCACTATCATTACAAAATCCTGAATATGTACATATGATTGTTTGCATGGCAGATACAACCAACCACATTTTATGTATGTATATATATAAACCTATATAAACTTACATTACAACACATAGTCAAAATACAAAATATACGAAACGCGCGAAAGAGGAAAATTCATTTCTCCACAATCCTTTTCAATCGTATGCTTGTATAATTTATGTACTATATATTAGTACTTTAATATAACGTCCCTCTTAACGGTCGATGACATGGCGAGAGTAATGGATTTTTATTTTTTTCTTTCTCGTATATAATATCATATATATATATATATATATATATGTGTGTGGCTTTCGAGTATGTATTCTTTGTACGTTATATCTCAAAATATATAAGGCAACGAATTAATGTACTAAAAAACCTTAAAAATGGGTTTACAATTTTAAAAAGGTATTTAAAATCCTCCAAATAAATACGAGAAGATTTTTAAAAAAAAATTGTATTTAATATTTTACATTTAGATTTTGAAAAAATGGTTAGGTCAACTATAACAGATTAAACTAAACATAGAAACAAAAATAATAATAAATCACGTATAACGTATATGAAATATATTTTTAATAGTAATAAAAATGATTTAAAAATCGATTAGTATAGAAATACGTAAAATAAAAGTGCCATATCTTGTTACAATATGAATTGAACTGCGTACTAAGAAGCCTTATTTCTAATAACAAGAAATGTTAGCATATTTAGTTAATTTCAACTTGTTTTAAAAAAACAACTCAAAATTATATAGTGGAATCACTAATATTCGAAAATACTCGTTAGTACTAACGAAAATTAACAAGCACTAGCGATACACTAAAAAGGTGAAGTCAGAAATAATTGGAGGGCCCCTGTACTTCGTGTAAAAGAATATATATAATTTTTTACAAACAAACACGTAATTATGAAAATCGAACGGTTTTTGTACGTAATATAATCAGTCGGTACACTATATAAAGATATTATTATTAAGTAACGAACTACGAACAGGTAATAAGCCGCAAACGTGTGTGATCAATTTTTTATTTTATATAAAATTTTTCGAATTTTCCAAAAATTATAAGCTTTTTTCGTCTTATTGAAAGACAAATGTTTTTTTAGAAATAGTTGTCCTCTTTTGTTACTGCAATATATAATTGACAGCCAAATACACGCAATCTTACTTTCAACGCGATAGCAAAAATTACAACGGTCTCATACCTATCGCTAACCAAAACGCCCGATTCGAACGAGTGTGACAATGTACATACGTTTTTCGTAGAGCATGAAACGGTTAAAGACGGTCATCTACCTGACACAGCCACCTGTATATTAAAGCAATTCGTATACATTTCTGAGCATTAATACTTTCTAATATATACGTGTTTAAAATTTTGAAATAAATAGAATTCAAAATTTCAAAAAAATAAAAAAACCTTGAAAAAAATTGCTCTAAAAATATTTACTCACCCCTTGCCCAGTCTAAAAAAAGTATGAGAAAATAAATCGTTTGTTACATTTCATGATAATATACATTATCTTATTATGCCGTTAAAAATATCAACCTCTTTCTTTTTTCTTTACTCATAGCTTATAAACAATTTACACCTTGTGAGCACGCAAGCTATTGCGTTTTAAACGGTAATATTTAGCACCCCGCAGTGATTTAGACACGTTTCCCTTATTTTCTGAGTAATTGTTTTTATGTAAATATTATAACACCGTTAAGATTTTAAACAAAACAAAATATAACTATATTTTTATTGTGTTCTAATATTTATTTTACCTATATATTTTAAAGAGTTAACGAAAAATTCGGTTTTTTCTATTTTGTCAAGCAACGCGTGTTTACATATGTTCCAAGCTACATACCTCGTGACAGTATTTTTACCATATTTATACAAAGCCAGAGAGTAACGCAAATTATGCAAAATCGAAGAAATGACGACCCATCTTAATACATCATATATACACCATATATACCAATCTATATTTTTATAAAAAACGCATATTTAAAATTAATCGCAAAATCTCTGTGAAACGTTAATAATTTAATATTACGTCTAGCTATATGAAGAACACGTTGAAAACACGAAATAATAATAATATATGACTGTCGTTAAATTTATAGAGACGCGAATGAAACAGGTCAATTTCTCTATTAACCTCGTCATTGAGTTTTGTAATTAAAACCGGGGCTTTCGTTTATGTATACTTGTGCAAATTTGTACCGAACATTCGGAGATTTATACTTTCTTACTTCCCAAACCGTAAACTTTTTCTTGTAAGAATGCCAAAGGATTGAACCTGAATGAAACGTATAATTAGTGCATGTTCTCCAATAGGTATATATAAATGTTATATGATTCGTGTATCGTCACATCGCACGATTGAATTTTTTTAAACGCTATTGTTTAAGTCTATTATATATATTATATCTCCCTCAGGGACTATTTTAATTATAAATGCTCGAGTTTAAATTCGGATGAAATATATTATTAATATTATTATATAATTTACAAAGCGTTAACAAAGTTTGATTAAATCACGTATTCACTACACAGTTTTCGACAACGTAGAGATTAAACCGCTACTGTGTATTATATATGTATATATTTATATATATTCTGCTGGGACTATTTGATATTAATTGGACGAGATAGAATATAAGGGTGAGTTTCGATTATTATTATTATTATTATTATTATATATATATTCCTCTTTGAATCGCCCCTTTTATCTACGATTATACGAGTACATATGCCTTAAAGAACTTAATGTAATTTTATATATATATATATATATATAAGTGTGTGTGTGTGTGTGTGTGTGTATGTAGGAATATTACAAATTTCTTTCAATTAACAAATCACAAATACTTTTATACGATGCCGACACGTGGTCACAAAACCCCTTTGTTTTTACGTTTGTTCTACCTAATAACGATAAGATAAGAAAATTACCGATAGCTTATTATAGCCCACAGTCCGATCTATTAACACAACTTTTATTCAAATAGCACGAGTAGTTTTTGAGATTACCTTGAACATACATCCAATACATTACGCCTTAATGCAACACTTATATTCGGCTACGTATATTTGGTAAATTAAATTGGAATTTATCGCGAATAATTATTTTCGTTCCTTACATTTCACTTATTAATGGTAATTTTCTAATCACGGATCACCATTAGTCTACTAAGATTTGAAATAAATTTTAATTCGCTATTTCTTAAATATTTCGTCTTTGACGTCCATTTCCAATATAGATCTCACGATTATTTCGGTATTATTTAGAATTCCACAAATTTATTTTAATGATATTATGCGTTCGAATTCGCATTTCAATACCGGTTTCAATGTTTCCAATTTAAAACATCGGTATTTGAGAACTATGGTATTCGTTTCAATTTTAAATATCCTTCTTCATTTTATGATTTCAAATTAGTCGAAATGTTTAGTAAAAATACTACTAAACTGAATCGGGAAACTTTTATTTATAATTACTAATGAGAATTACAGATAATCGGCATATTAATTTTGAAATATTATCTATAATACATTCCTGTAATATTTATATATTTTTTAACGGTTAAACTTCAATGTTTTATTCGTTTATCATTACAAAAAAAAAAAGTCAGCTATTAATTATGTCCTTATATATTGTTTGTAAAATATATGTTCGTGATGATGTTATTAACTTTTAATTGGTGAAATATTACATACTATTTAGCTGACGGTGCAAGCATCATAAATCTTCATTTAGATGATTAGAAAACTATTCGTACAACACACCGAACGTCTCTTATGGGATTTTTGGGAAAATATATAATGTAATATTATATTAATCAATTATTCTATATACATTTTACTAATTAACACATGTGTACATGTAATTTACAAAAGTTTAAATCAATTTTCATTCTCCGTTTAATATTTTAGAATTTTTATTTAAGTAATTAGAATAACTCGCCTATTTTTAATAAAAGAATATACTACAAAATTTACGTATAATCGTAGTTTTTTTTGTCTTTACCACATCCATTAGACGAATATCAATATAAAAACCGTACATTTCTAGAAATTATTTAATAAAATAAAAATGTAAAATATTCTGTTATATTATTAGAATCTTTTTATGTTATTAAAATAAATAATCACTATACATTTTTGAAAAACTATTCTAAATAACCTAAAAAACCTTTTAAATATATTTTTTTACAAGACTGAAAAAAGCTTTCTTTACATGTTTACCAAAGTTAATAGTTCCTTATAACTGACAATTCACAACAGTAATCATATGGTGGAGTCTTTCGCTTCAAAATACTTGAGTCTTTTTTTTGCATAAGCACCACCTGTAGTCCGGAAATACTTCAATATTTATCTATGCATACTTAAAAAAGTACACCCATAACGTTTTTAACAACATTCTGTGTACGTTGGTGTATTGAAAAAAATAATGACTTTGGTATTTAATAGTAACGTGTAAATATAAACTGGACAATACAAATATTATTTTTTGATATGACATTAAATATATCGTACAAAGTGTTAATAAATCAATTCGATAGAAATGTGATATTTCCGACTAAATTAAATGTATTCAAATTTAAAATGAAAAAAAGTCAATAAAAACAATATAGGATTATATAAAGAAAATCAAAATTTGTTCTAATATACAAACGAGAATACAATTATAAATTAAATTTGTACATATTTTTCAACTTACTTTTAGGCGTACAATTAACATATTAATTATATAAAAAATACCTACTGTAGATGATAGCTTTAAGATTAAAAAGATATATAAAAAATACGAATTCCAATTTGAATATTCATTAACAAAAGTAAAATTAAAGCTGATATTAAAACTGAAAAGAGAGAGAGAGAGAAATTCAAAGTGTTGGCACGTATTTATCGAATAAAGATATAAAAATATTACCCTTAAAAAAAGCAATAGATCTTATGATATATAAATTTAAAAGAAGTTTAAAAATAAAAAAGTTTCTTATAATTTTAAATGAACACCTTCTTAAAGTTATACTGTAAACCGAGTTACGCGTGCATTTATACAGAGAAACTTTTTTACCTGAATATCACCTATATATATATATCTGTAAATCTGCGAACACTTTGATTTCATATAACAGTTCTTATTGTTTGTTATAATTTAATAAAAAATAGTTAATATATTTTTATTAAACGCTGCAAAATATATTGTTATATACAAAACCAGATATCTATAGATAATAATAATATAATGTGGTATTTATTGCATTTGACGTTGAAAAAAATGTTTATATACTATTTGAAACCCACTAGTGAATAATACGGTATTGTTTGAAAAATACGAATAAATTGTATAATACTTCGCTGATATTATTAACAAAGATACGTTTTCAATGGAAACTAAATATTATATATTTATATATAAATTCAATTTGAATTCACCAAATAAACGGAGCGTTTTATATTTACTTGCGCGTTAACTCTCGCATTTTACTTACTTCTATTTATGTTTAATGTCTTGTATTTTAGTCTGTGATATATTACCATCGGTGACTATTTTTACTGCTGATTCGAAAATTCCACGAACTAATATTATTATATTTAGTATAGTACCCAATCAATTAACCTAACCTATATATATGAAAAGTAAATATTTTCCGAAAGGATTCCGAGATAATCACCAAAGTTAATCGACCTATTCCAATAATAGTTACATCCAGTGGCGTAATTCGATCAACATTCTTTTAATCTTTGCATATTTAGCGTAAATATACAGTTTAGTGCCCAACAAGCGAAATGTTCTTATTTTTCCTCGTTGAAAATGTGTGGTTTTAGATGTTGAATTTGAAAGTTTTTAAAAAATTGTTTAATCTTACCAAAAAAAAGAATTTGTAAAAAACTTAATTTTACGATAAAGTTTTCAAAATAATATTTTATTCAATTGGCATTATATTATTTAACGTTGAAAATCAAAGCTCAATTAGCTTTAAACTAATGAAATATTCATTTTAAAGTTATATTTTATAGGAAATTCAATAACTTCAAACCATCACAATATCGAAACTGAGTTTAAAAATGTTGTTTTCACCGTTGTTTCAAATACGAAAAAAAAATATGTTTTAAAAAAAATAATTGTCACAAAACAAAGTTACATAAAAGAAACGAACTGACAAATAAGTAAAAGAAAAATTAATAAATCATAATGGTTAAAACCAGCAACATCATTTTGATTAGGGAATTTTTTAAATAATCCTCGAATTTGTCAGTCGCGCTAGTAAATAAATTTTAAATTAAATTTGACAGTCAAAAACAAATCATTTTTTAGCTTTCAGATATGCATACGACAAGACGATTTTTCGTTCCCATAATTATAATATGTAAATCGAAAATATGTATTTTCGTCTATATTTCCGACTATAGTTTATTTATTTGTAATACTATAACATGTAATATACTTACGTGTATTAAAGATAGCCTAACCTTTACATGCATTGCAAATAAGTTAGTAATAAAACGACAACTTCTTCTTTGTTAGTGATAGATGAAGTTTCATCTTTTAAATATGTTCTAACGAATCAAAATCAAAATGTTTTAGGTCGATTTACTCTCGTTAAATTCATAGTGACATATTTTTAAATTTTGACTTTTAAAACAATCGTGGGCAACGATATTTCGTTTAACAAAAAGATTCATAAATGTGGCTATGGAAAAAGAATATAACGTAAATATGTCGCTCGTATTCTCTAAACGAAAAAATTAATTCAACAACAGCGCGTCTATAATCTTTTTATAATTGCGAGTAAATATACAAGCTGTTAAACTTGTCCCACCTACTCTCTCACCATCACCCCTTATTCGATAATGGAAAATAATACTCTCCCTCCGATATTATTAATTTGTATAATTAGTAGTATATATATTTATATATATATTATATCCGTGAACGTTTAATCATTATTTCCTGTTTATTGTTTTTTAATATTTCATATTTTCACGATTAACGGTGACAAAAAAATGGCCACAAAAACGCATAAAAAACGTGAAACTTTGGTGGTCGAATGCGCTATAAAAGAAAAATAATATACAAATACATAAAAGCAATTTTTCCCAAAATAATTCCCACATAACAACAACGTGTCTCTCTTAACTATTCGACACTTAAAATTACGATGTTTTTTCGTAAGTAGCAAACCCTTAAGAGATATTAATAGCGCACAGTGTACAATAATATTAACGCTATATAATTATAAGTAACCGGATTCGAATACATATGACATTTTTGTAGGGAAAGGTAGGATTTAGAATTACATATTTCAATTACAAAATACGACTGGAACAATATATAAAAAACTTTCTTTAGTTTTCTTTAAATCTTTTTTAGAAGCATAATTATTTTTTAATAAAAAAAAATTATGGAAAAAACTTCGTACGTTATTACAGAAAAAACGTATTTCCTCAATAGGGCGCGCTTTAGAGATATTAATATCAATACATTGAAATTTTAGTTCGAAGGGTTAGCTATCCGTCAATCACCCCTTCCCTATTTATACCACTGTCTCCGATTATTCGATGAAGAACAATATCCACAAAACCATTTTGTACGTTTCCACGAGGTATTAAACATATACAACTCCGTACAATGAGTTTCAAAAACAAAGCGCCATATTGCCCACTCACGATTATTATATGTTTGAAGCAATGATAAATTTGATTTTGAATCCGTTGTTCTAAAAATAACTTTAATTATTTTCAATACGAGCGATAACTACTAATATTTTTGAAATTGTTCAAACTCGACGATTTTTTTACGCGTTTACTTTACCGTATTATTAACCTTAAAATACAATCTGGTAATATTAACGTGATTTCATATACTAATCGATTTATTATAATTTAAGTATTTTGTCTATTTCCGTGTAATGAAATTAAAATTCAACTATGTTAGTGATTGAAAATTATTGAAAAAGGTTACTATTTCGTTCCTATCAAATTATCCCTAATGAAACGACAATATTTTAATTTGCCCGTTGAAAGCGATTTGTGCGAAGAAGTGTTTAGATTCCGATTGTTTTACCAGAATCATATAGAGAAAATAGGTAGAACGCGGAATAGGCTAGTAGCCCGATTATTAATACATACATATATATTTGTAATATGCGACTTACCTGCAGAAACGTCCACGTTTCGATATCAGCCGATCTCCATTGTTTTTTTTTATGCTGATGGGTAAACTTTCATAGGGGATAATAATTTTTACTCGTACTCGGCGTGTATGACCACGCGAAAATCGCGAACTAACATAATGACGAAATATTTTTTTATAATTTTCCGGAAATAAAAACCAATTCGGGATGGGTTAGAGAAAAAGCGGAGGTGGTGGTGCGTGAAAAAATCCGAAAAATATGGAATATATTCGCGCGCCACTACACAAACACACGCGCGGAACACTCGGAAACGGCGCGCGAACACGGGCGACAAACGCGACCGCGACGACGGTTGCTACGGCGGCCAGTGAAGACGTCGTCGGCAGCAGCGTTGTCGACGGCGACCCGATCGAACAGGTGGTCCGGGAATGATGAGCGAGTGCGCGCGAACAACAAAGCGTAGCGGCGGCGGTGATGGTGCTTGCGTGTGCGGCGATGACGGCGGCGGAGGTGCGCGCGTAGTGTACACGTCTGGCGACGGTGGCGCGTACACGATCGTGACGCGCACGCGTCTCTACCCAGTCGTACACACACGAACCCCGAGAACCACCACCACCACCACCACCATCAATCCCTCGATCATCCCTCACTCGAACTTCTGTCTCGAATATAGGGTATATGCCACCCTATATACGTAGGCCTGGTTTTGCAACCGCCGGCACATACCCCGGGGAACCGAAACGCGGCGGAAACTCGCGCGCGCGTCCTGTGCAACGCCGACTTTATCCACGGGTGCAGGAGGCCGGATGATTTCCTTTTGCCCGCTAAAACCGATTGTATACGATAGAATAATTGTCAAATAAATTAGTATCGCCGGGCGGAATGAACGAAACCTGAAACGAAATACCCATAATATTTGACGACCGGTGTCCAGCACATCCGTGAACTCTGCGGGATTAATCGCACATCTTCTCGTTTCGAATAGTATTTATTGTCGCCCAATTATTCGACCGTTTTAAAAATTACTCCAATTTACGTTTAATCTATACTGACGATTCAATTTCTAAAACCCTCGCGGGACACTCCCTTTCTTTATTTCGAGCCATTCCATTAAGTTCTCTAATCGTTTTGGTCCCCCTCATTTTCTTTAACTACTGTCTGGCCGTTATTCTAGAAACTCTCTCTATTATTCCAGACTCTTTATCATAGTGTCAAATTCTAAATCGTGTCTCCTTTAGCGTCTCTGTATTTAATTTCATTCTTCGAATACGCCGGATCCTTTTTCATTTTTCCACCAACATTTATTATATTTGATTTCTCATAGATTTCTCATATCCCAAACCATACACGCATTAGTAGTAATTGGCTTCCAATTACAACAAATTTGTTATTCCCTCTCCAATTAAAATTCCCTACTCTATTTTTCTCTGTCTCCACCCCCCCCAAATCTATTCCTTTTTTTTTTTGATACCATAAATGGTATGAATTACCACAACTTACTTCGCCTCGCATTAACGTTCTATTTCTCCTGTTGCTTTCTTCGTTCAACCCATAATCGTCTCTCAGCCCATTTCTTTTTTATTTCTTTAAATGATTCTTCTTATTGTTCTCTTCCCGGCGTTTTCCAAAAATGGGACACATGCTTCCTCTCCTTCTTCTTTTCCATTATCCAGTATCGTTTATTTAAGCGATAATTACTCGCTTAATTTTTACTATCGTATCGAATCCCATTTATTTCTCAGTTAATTTTGTAATCCTCCGAAATGTTCCTTATCAAATCCATAAGTAATCTCCTATCGGAAGGCGTTTTATTAAAATATATTTTTGTCATCTTATTTTTTATTATGCTTGTTGTTATTTTATTTATTATTATTCGGGTTTTATATTTTAGTTAATACTCGTCGATTAATTTCATTAGTTAAGTTATATTTCTAATTGTCAAATTTTATAGTCTAAAAATTATTCTCTTGTAAAAACAAAAAACTAGAAAGATCAGATAATTGTCGGATTACGATATTTATAATTCTTAAAATGACGTACGTAAATTTACTACGTATTATTAATTTTTTTATAGTATTTTTCAAATACTACGTATTTTAACACGTATTCATACTTAATTTACTATTTTCCCGCGTGAAAATGTTTTTGTTTTGGTTTTCCAGAAGAACGAATGACATTTACCAATATAATAGAATATATTGTGAACTACGAGGTTTATTACACCTATGTTGTATAATTTATTTACCTCGCGTCACTATCGAAACACGCGATAAGACATTTTTATTATTATATACAAATGATATATTACATTATAACATGATCATTGGCTTTAGATAAATAATATTTGTATATTCCTTCCTTTCCGAAATTAATTTAACACTTTTTGACAAAGTCCTATATAATCGTATTTAAAACAAACACGAGCTTCAAATTCTTATCTAGATACTTGTAACAAATTTTGCACAAAAACATAAAATGCCCCCGTCCCACTTAAAACTTAAAAAATATGACCTAAATTATTAATTATAATTCATTAATACTTTACGTAACAGTAATCAATATAATACGTTAATACCTAATGCAAGAAAGTATCCTCCGACTGAGATACATTATTATGACACCAATGGCCAATGTAGTCTTGAAGTGACTGAAGGTTGATTTGTAAACAGGCAGGCGAAACAATAGCTCTTTTGACGTAAATGTCTGTCATTGAATTGCCTTGGAATCCTATACTGCTCAAGATCTATATCATAATCATGGTTCAAGTCGTCTAGATATATCATTTAGTTAGTGAATAATTTTAATACTCGTTGGAACAGAATTCATAGAGTTACCAAATATATTATCTTAAATAAATACTTAACATAAAGTAATTTTTAAACTTTTATATAATATAAATCGTAAAATCATTATGTTCACAAATATATTATAGGGTTTGAATTTATATAAACTATGAAATATATTCAAATAGACTCGATATTCCTTATGAATTTTTTCGACAATTTTTTTGTACGGACTATTATTATGTTTATTTTTGTTAAAGAAATATCGATTAAATTGGTACTAAACAACAAATGTTTGAATCGTTTCAAAAATTTGTATACAAATTATTGCTATCATATATTAAATTCCGTAAGCGATTGTTATATAAATACGACAATATATTATTTTGTACGATTTTTAAATATTAATTTTTCATTTTTTATTGAAAATGTGTATGACAAATAGTTACCAAAACGTTGCGATAAATCGAGATTACCTGGAAAATATGCGTCAAATAAATTACCTCGAAACTATAAAATATACCGTAGAAAGTAAAAGATTCCGAAATATGCAATAAAACGCGGTAAGCAATTGGTAGGTATTTTAATTCTGAACATAATAAAAAGCATTTTGCGTTTACACATAGAATACAATACGATCAATAAAAACAAAAAAAAAACAAACGCTTAAACGCGAATAAATTCAAACACTATATACGCGACTCGTATTCAAGAATTCAGCTTAAAGTAATTTTATTAATCGGATAAATAATATATATATATATATATATATCGATTTTATAAACTAAGTAAAAAATAATATTAAATCAGAAGACACTGCGTGTTCTAAACTATTTTCTTTAGACAATTTTTCGCACTACTAATCGCCCCCATCTTTTTCTTCGTATAAAAATTGTGTTATACATCACAAATATACCTATCCATTAATAATATTATTTTATTTTACCAATGAACCAGCTAAAAAAAAGACGATCGCTATTCATACCTTTTTTGACTTCTTTCGACAAAGATCGTTACGTTTTAATAACACTACCCCCCCCCTTGATAGGAACGTAATAAGGTTATATATGTCGTGTTATATAATATCACCTAACAGTTCATATTGAAAGAGGAAAGACATTATCGCGTACAAAACTGACGTTTTCGACAACATTTATTACCGCGTTTTACTTGGTATGTTTATATTATAATATCACTCTAAGACGTTTCGTATGCATGATTGCCAATGTTTACAAAGAACACGTCCATTGTTACACTCGTATGTAATATATAATGACACGCGAACATCGCTCGTTTTATTTTCAAATAAAACGTGAACGTAAACGACGTTCACATTTTGAAAAAACTCCAACGATTTGCCAGCTGTTATCCAGCTAAAATTTACTTTTATTAATTTTATTTTATAAAATTTGAATATAAATAATAATTTTTCATCATGTCGTTGGGATACTAATATTTTATTAAATTTACTATTTTTAGATATACGTAAAATTATAAAAATATAACGCGTAGAAATTAATTTAGGTAATAAATGTAAAATTATTTTATGTTCTATATATAAATAATTTACCCTTCTTTAAAAGAACCAAAGGATACGATCAATCGATGTTCAAGTCAAACGTAAATCAAATTTATCAAATTATACACCACTGACGTTTAATTCGCGCTGTACATTTTGATTTTGCTATTAAAAACAAAGCTAAGCAATTATTGAGAGAATCGACTTTAAAACTTACGTAATATTTAACTTAATTGTAACTATTCGTATTATACAGCATCGTATTTATGATATTGTGTGAGAGTAGTTTAATCGATCTAATATATTGATAACTAAAATACGAAAGCAAACGATGATATCACGCAACACGCTTCGATTATTATGTTATAGTCGAATCATCGACGTATTATTGTAGTCGAACAAATGTATATAAATTTGTATTACGTAGCATAAGTTTCAATTTTACCAAATTTGACGGAGGCAATTTAATACAAAAAGTGACAAATGCCACGGAATGCTCTGTACTCGACCTCATCGTATATATTTTATCATGGTCTGAGATGCAGTTAGACAATATACAGGAATATAAACTTAAACGAAGGTATACATTTGTTTGTAAAACGAGTTCATTACGGTAAGTGCTAATTAATTACGATTTCAACTGTGTAAATTGTATTTAATTAGTAACGCGTGTCTACAATTAGAGAATTTCGCTATATAAAAAAAAGAAACTCGTACCTACAAAGAAATTTACTTCGCCGTAAATACGCCCCTCCTCATATCCCCAATCATCGCTTGCACATTTCTTAGATATTACATTTCTAATACCATACTTATTTACCAACACGAGTCTGCCTATTTTACTGATGACACTTTAATTATTAGCTCGTTGGGCGTTACATTTTTTTTTCATTCCAAATTTTATGTGGAAATTCGAAATTATTCGAAATTCGAATTGAGAAATTCGAGATTTCACAAAATTCCAGTCGATTCCTATTTTTGTCGACTACATTTCGAGTGTAGTAATCAACATGTTAAATGTCCATAAGCTTTTTTAATTCATTTATGAACAATAATAATACGTAATCATTAACAAAAATAAAAAATACGTTTAAAAAACTATTTTGGTCATTAAACTCGTACCGTGCCCCTTGTTCCAGTAAAGAAAAGTAGTTGGGTATGCAAAAAAAAGGAAAAGCGCCATCCCCTTATACACTCCTACTCCTTTTTCGAGCACTTTCTAGTTACCTTAGGTATAAGAATAAGAACTGTTTAAATACACGTCAAAACGTTTTTGTTTTAATAATATGGAGCAAGTAAAGGATAGTAATATACGTTTTATATAAAAATAATAATTGTAGATGCAGTTGACGAAATAACTTCTTATTAATAAAGCTGGAATTTCGACACAATTTGTATTTAATTTTAAAATCAGTAATAACTTCGACGCTAATTGTTTTATTATAAATCCGTTTTATGTATAATTATCATTCAATGAGCGTCTAACGTTTTATTTAAAATTTTTATAAAAACATAATCACATTTTTTATAATGCTTTTCGCTAAAATTCAATTATTATAGTTTTTGGTCATTATGTTGTTAATCAAAATTTTAGTTTTAAACGTATTCTACTAACAAATAATATATTTTTATTAAAATTTTAAAGTATGTTTTTCTTTGAACTTAAATGAATAAATATTGTGTGTGTGTGTGTGTGTGTGTGTGTGTGTGTGTGTGTGTGTGTGTGTGTGTGTGTGTGTG
>JAIPRN010000731.1:0-68530 GCA_025469175.1 Geopemphigus sp. TES_GeoC_2020
TATATATATATATATATCCGTGAGCTTCCAAGTGCGTACGTCTATTTTGTTATCACGATATACTTTTAAGAGGACAACTTTTATGTTTTTGCTCTTATCTGATATTTGGCGAGCAATCTATTATTTTTTAGTACGATTTTAGTGGAAGGGAACAAGGAACCAATAGGAAAAGTCAGGCGACGTACTGTGAGAATGTGGGTAAAGTTGAGAAGTTTGAGTATTTAGGGTTTGCATTGCAAAAGGACGATGACTTTGAATAAGTTACGTAACACCGAATTTAGCGAGTTGAAACAGTTCTCGGCGCGTAAACGATTTTATTTCGAGTACACAACGATCACACTTGTTCGAAAACGAGAAAAATATAATCTACCTCTTAGACTTTGCCGTCGATCGGTATATTTGTTAATCCAATACGCTTTTAAACTATTACATTTTAAGCCAACGCGGCCGATCGCGTTCGGGACGTAAATAATAACCTAAAATTGTTTTTAAGCCTACAAGTCTCTCGGATCGTTAGACACAACGAGGGAAATAAAATAATCGTCGAAACGTTTATCATTTACGTTACAGCGTCGGGTTTTCTATGATCCGACGATCCGAGAACTTAACGCGCTCGTGAAACTTTAGCGAAATATATCGGCGTTAATTATTTAATTCGAATACCTTATCGAAAATGATTTTAAAATTTCGGTTAACTTTGTTGATTTCGTTATTAACGTATAAAATATTATTAGCGAGTCGTTTCTTGTAGTACATTTCACCCAACGTTACCAATCCGAATAATTATATTAACCCGCAACCGCCTGGGTACAAAAATGCATTCATAATCGCCTGGGTCGGTCACAGAGACCGCCGTGTTTTAGAATTTTTCCTGATACGATTTTCACGAATGTTATTTTTTTTTTTAATCAAATATGGTATTAGCGAGTTATGTAGAAGTTGTTAAATGAAAAACAAATCGTTGACTGACAATATATTGAAAAATAAACGATTGCCCATTTGGGACTATCAAAAAACTAATATGTTTTATAAAAGCATTATTTCAAGCAGAATTCAATGGCGGGAATGATTTTTTCTCTATTATTTTCATTAAGACAGAAAAAAACAGTTTGAAGACAAAAACTACAGGCGCTACTACTTATATTGTAAACACCCGAGTACGTCACCCAGTCCGCTCTTGTAATACTAATCGCTGTAATAACAAACTTTCGCACCGGAATGATGTGCAATACTGACAAACGACTAACTTATGCGTAGAAGAAAGATTAGATGTACAATGAATCTGGTGGGGGTGCGTCAAGTGACAATACAACGAATTTAGTATGTTGATGCGGTCCATATGACCGCACCCGGGTGGTTAATGGTTAAAACACGGCGCGTAATTTTACGTAAAACAATAGAACGGGCCTTTTTTTCGAATTTCATCGACGGCATTTAATCTATAGGTACGACTTAATTTAATTTCGTGATTTTTATTTATTCGGAGTCGGAACGACGTACAAATTAAATGGAATCTCGTCGGACTCGGAATAATCGATTTTCCGAAATCGCGTTCGCAATATTTGTTCGAACGACGTATTCGTTATACTTCGCGTTGTTTTCGGCGTCGAAAATATCGCGTGTTACGTTAAATTGTCGACTTCTGAACAATGGAATGTACACGAAAAAGAAATCGGAAAACCAAAATCATTTTTAAACGTACGAACTATAGTTATTATATAACTATAACGTTAATCGGACCATTATCGATCAATATACTTATTCTTAGGTTTTCAGTCTTTAATTTACGCGAATTATAATCGGAAAATTGACTACATTTTTGATATTTAACACGAAAATTATTCCGCGGCAAGAATACGCTTAGAAAAAAATCGAAATAACATTCGAACACTGTCGCTTTTAACGACGCGTGTATTTCGTATACAGACAAGAGCTGATTACGGAAACTGTAAATCGGCGCGTGAAATTAACGCCGGTCCATTTTCTCGAACACTATACCCCTTCGTAAAATTTCAAATTCCAAAAAAATATCGTTTCGAGATTATTATTTAAAATAACGATTATTTTCGTATGACGGAAAAACGTTTTCGTTTCTCTATTATCATTTATACTTGGTACCGTACAAAACAAGTTTTGTTTATCAACTGTATTTGGTAAGTATTCGAAATTCAAGTGGATATTACCATTAAATACGCGACTGTCTAAAGGAATCGATATATTACGTCGAAATCAAACGCGAAATTAATAACGTCTGCGGTCATTTTTGTTTTGAACGTTTACGGACAAAATAGTAAAACCATATTTTTACTCGACAAACAGTAACGAATTGTTGGAAACGCTTCACGACGCCGGCGGTATAATACAAAAAAAAATATATTATCAAAGCGCGGCGGCGGGGTAAGGACGGCTGCGTGTACTTACCCGTCCATGGACCATACTGCCGAATTCCCGGTAGGCCAAGTCCGCGACCTAAGTATACCTAATAGTATAAAAGCCGGAACTACTATTGTACCGTTTTAATATTCGTGAACGAAATCGTCAAATACGTATATTTTGTGTAGATCCCGGTTGACGAAAAATAATCGGCGACATCGGCGCCGCATTTTTTCAATAAATACCCGAGTGGTCGAACAAAATACGGATATCCACATAACGAACCCCAGACAATTTTCCCTATCGAATCAATGTAAAATGCTGTCCGTCCAAATCAAACATATCCGTTACAGTATCTACGTTTGGTGGTTTCATTATTTCTTTCGCGTTTTTTTTATAAATTAATTCGGGATACTCTGGCGGGATCCCGTGTAGGACGTAGGAAGCCGATACGATACATTATCTCGTTGTTTCGAAAATACGACTCGCAATTTTACGGTCGAATGGGGCGCGAACAAAACATAAAGCGCGTAAATTATATTTCGAAAATACTGACGTAGGATTTCGATTTAAATTTTGATCGTTCGGTCTAAAATTTAAGAATCGAAAACGATCGTACTATACAAACGCGACATGTTAGGAACGGTTATCGAAATTTTTTTTTCGAGGAGAGCACTTAGCCGTTCGCTATTTCTTTACCGTGTTACCCAACACGATATATTTGAAACCTTAAATAACATAACAATTGTTTCATACCCCTAATTTACGAATAAATATTTCCCTTTTATTACGCGATAGCGTTGTACAGAATGCCCAGTGCAAAATGCGCGATTTTTTCTACTCGGCACATTCAGATCAATATCGTAGTGTTTACGATATTTTATAAACTGTCATATTTCGCCCATAACACGCAGGAATATATTTACTACGGATTGGTAAACATATTTTACTAAATAAACAAATATAACGAAAAGTACACGGATACATTTTATTTATTAATTATTATCGAACGTTCCGTATTAATTTTTATCTGTCACCTTACGAATTTAATATTTAACGATTTTTTTTCGAAATTTTAATCACAAATAGGAATTGTATAAAACAGTCGTTTACGCGTTTGAAGATCGATAATAAACGTAAAATATCAATAATATTGAATTATAATTTTACGATAGTTTCGAAATTATAAATAAATACACGTTTTAATACGCGAAAAGAGCAAATTATGCGACGAAAGTCGGAAAATTTAGTTAGCCCGACGAAGAAAAACAAACGTTAAATTTCGCTCGACGTTTTGTAAAATGTATACACGTTACATTCCGATACGGTAGTTTATTCCACAATTTTGCGATCGTTAAAATGAACAAAGGAACAAGACAACAGATAAATAACAAAAGCTCTATTGACGACGGGGCGTACATTTTATAGTAGAACACGGTTTCGGTTGTATTCGCGGCGTGGTTAAAATATTCCTATTCTTCGTCCTTGTCCGGTGGACGAGTATCCCGTAGGAAATAATATCGTGAAAACCATTCAATGGATTTCCAACAATTTCGCTTGAATACTTCATGCATCAACGTCGTGCTTTTTATATACGTCAAACGTTTCACGTTTGCGCACTTCTCGCGACGAATTAACGATTTTTAGTTAAATTCAGTACGCAACGAGCGAACATTATTTTACGTTAGACGATTCCGTATTTCACAAATATTTAGTTGATTATTGATCGTTCAAAATTAATCTAAACGTATTAAGTTAAACGAACGATAAAAAATTGAACGTTATGCAACGGTCCGTGTAACAAAAATATATTAAATCGATAATTCTTATAAACAATTTAAGTTGAATAATCGACGAAACAGAAAATATTTTACGTTATAATTAGACGATTATCGTGTTCACGTTCGTTAATTAATAATTGATTCGAAATTAATAATAATTTAAACGGAAAACGTTTAAAGCGTTATATTTTCAGCATCATCATTTATGATCCGTTTAAAAAAAACTAATTAAATTGATAAAAGTTACAAGTATTTATGCGTCGCGAAAATCATATACGATAATTCTTTTCGAATAGATTTTCCGCTGGTTTGATCGAAGCTTCAATATTTTCGTTGCAATAGTTGCCATTTTCTACATTGTAAATTACCGACTAATGTTAACTAATAACATTATCCGTACCGCGTCATATATTATATTAACGTACATACTATTACGAGTTCGTCATTAATTGTAATTTAAAAACTCATTAACGTAGAAAAATTAATAAAATTATAATCGATATACGCTGATTCTTTAATATTTTTTAATTAGAATATTTAAATCTTATTTTATTCTATGAGGAAAAAATTGAAGTAAAAATTTGGTATTCATAAATCTTATGTAGACCGTAAATTGAAATTTACTCTAAAGTTAAAAATATATAATAATAATAATAAAAGGTAAAAATTAAGTTTTGAATTTAAAAAAACGTATATATATATATATATATATTAAGGTTATTTTATTTATAGTGTACGTAAAAGAAAAACTAATGAAAGTTTCCAAAACTACTTCCTAAGATTAGGTATCGGCAGAAATTTCGTTCAATTCATTTTCCGATCAAAATTAATTTAAATCTGTTACGATGAACACAAATTATTAGTCGAATTGACAGTGTTATAAAAAAAGTACGCGTCAATTTTTTCAAATTAACATTAAATACTTAACGATGATAATATCATATCATTCGTATGAAATAAAAAATCATTTTTATAGATGTTTAAAAATGTACTTTTTTAAAATAATTTTGATTTAAGTAAAAAAAAAACGAATTAATAAAAATCGGGCAGAAATTAACCAACTGTTAAACATCGTATAAAAAAAATTAAAAGTATTTTGTTGACGTTTGGCGCGGGAAATGATAAATGTACAAAAAGAAAATTTAGGCGGAACGAATTGAACGTTTTTTCTCGAATTTACTTCTAAGTGTGAACTTGATTCTGTATACTAACCGAATTTGACGACCACGAGTCTTCGTAAACGATCGACAGCGTTGGCTCGGGTGAATTTAAGTTAGATGGACGGACGAACGAATTTCGCAACGACAAATCCACCGAAGACTGGAGTGGCTAGACGACGATGAATTCGGTGTCGGAGAAATCGTCCGATCCAAAATTGAAAGCGAGCTCTCTGGACTTGGGTGACGGAATGTCGCGTACGCTACGGACGAGGCTCCTTTTTAAAGCGCTTTCCCGGGCTAAAAGTCACCCCACTTCCTACCTTTCCATTGCAAAAGCTTACAACCAATAGAACGACTTTACGGAACGGCGCAAGTTACTCGAATTTCGATGAATATATATATAATCGTGTACACGTATTCGTCGGGGGCACGCCTTTCGTACGTATATATAATATACGATAGGCGTGTCTGGATCGTGCGCAGGGGTGTGAGTTACGTGAAATCGTTGGGTCGACGGGATGGGGTCAGGGACATGCCTAGAAACACGGGAACATTTAAGCTACGTGTGTGTGTGTTTTATAAAATAACAGACAAATATGCTTTTAAATTATTATAGGATAGAAAATTCCTATATACTTTCGTTTACCTATTTCCTTTTTATCACTTGTAATTTGAAAATATACGAATCAAACATAATTTTTACAAAAATCACTAACGAAAACAACTATAATATATATATATAATATAGAAAAATGTAATTATATAAATAAACGTTTAATTTTTTTAGGCAAAAAAATTCGTTTAAATGTATAGTTTTGCTCAACAGTCACCTATACATATCTATATTGTATTAAATGAAAATTATATCAATTATTGAAATAATATCTAATTATTTTGAATATTTAAAATTTTTAATTTTTAATTTGCAGTGTTGTTACATTTGGCAAATATGTTGTATATTTTACAAATGTATTAATTTATTGGTTATCATAATCAGTGATGTAAATTAAGAGTTGCATTTGTTGCCCTAAAATATCTAAAATATTAAAAATTATTCGTGTTAAATATTATACTATTACTTAAAATTCAATATACGTAACATTTATTTATCGAAATCGATATTAATTAAAATTATAAGAATTAAATTAAAAATATCTTTTTTTTAATAACGGGTAAACGTAAAATTACTATAAAAAAAAAACACTGTTTATTGTTACTATATTATTATGTGTATATAATATATCTTTCAAGTTAAATTTTATTTATTGTTGGTAAAACTATTTTTTTTTTATTTTTTTTTTTGATACATTTGCTGTATTCAACATTTTTATTTCTTATTTTTATCATTTAAACAATTTGCGTACACGTTAAAATTATGTTGAAATATATATGTATACATATTTTAAATACCTAATAAAATTAATTATAAATTTTTCATAATATTCAACTTAAAACGTCAGGCTCGTGGTTTTTCAATTTGTCTTCAAAAATGTATTGTAGTAAATTATTATTTACACTAGCTACCACGTTCTAAATTACATCAATTTAAAATTGATCTTGCTAATATTAATAAAAACCACGTTATCTTGCAATAAGTTATACATTTAAAAAAATGTAAAATTTAAAAACGTGATTTAATTTTGTATTTTAAATTAGAAAAACCATCAGTGCATTAATATTATACAATTTAGACTAAAACAACATTAAATTGATATTTAAGAAATAATAATTTATATTCGTCATTACTTGTGGTATATTAATAGGATATATGATAAACGTTCGTTTTACTAAATATTTAACGAATATATACTAAATTACAAGGTGATACAATACGTTATTAAAATATTTTTAAATCCAATTTAAGTATCTGTTACTATTGATTTTAAATACTATAATTATTTATATTATATATATAATAATATATAATTATATGTTTATCGTTTATACTATTACTTATTACTTTGAAAAAATAAAAAACCAAATAGTATACGGGTACATTTTATTTATTCAAATTATAGTTACTACAAAGTAAAAATATTTAAAAATTATATTTATCTTAATTTGTAATATTATGATGAGATATAGTTTTCAAATACGATCAAGTTGAATTAAACTCTGGTAAAATAATATTATTAATACATTAGGGTATTTAATATTTTTTTATAAAATAATTTAACGTATCTTTTTAGTAAACATAGTAAATATCTTTAGAAATATTTAATTTATTTACTGGTCTTGTTATATAGTTTAAATAAAATATTTGACTATTTATTTATTTATGCATACAAAACAAATAATATATTAAAAGCGATAACGTATTAAATTTATTTATTAAACCTTAACATTAATGTTTAATTATTTTATATAATATTTAATAACGAAAAATAAAAAATTTAATAAATAATTTTTAACGATATTACTATTTTATATTTACTAAGACGAAGTTAATCAGTTCAAATTGATTAATATTAAAAAATATTATTTATCTTTTTAAAATTTTAACTAAAATTAGATAATTATTTTTGATTTAATGTTATCTTACTCGTTTTTTTCATAAACAATTTAAAACAACATAAACGTGTATAATAATTTAATTTTAATCAAAAATGTAAAATAAATATAAGAACACGTTAAGTAAACATAGCTGATATTAATTTGCGTAAACCTTTGAGTAAAATAAGCTAATATACCTTTAAACACTTAATTTCGTGTCGCGTCATCGATTATTACTTTATCAAATGAAACGGGTGGTGTAAACATTTTCAAAATCAGAGTAAAAATAATGTATCGATCTTATCACTTGTAAAGTAAAGCGGTCGAACAGTACCCATTTCATATATTAACTTCGAGAATTCGGCGTCTTGCATCAACACCAAAGACCGTTGAAACTGACATTTCCAAAATAATAATAGTGATACGTAGTAACGACAATAAATCATTGTAACGTCGAACGATTAAGGATTTGGAACAGAAAACCGAACGATCGGACTACCACAACAAAGTCCTGGTTTGTATAAAAACACGATCGTTTCGAAAAGTTATATTTAACATTTTTATACGTATATTCGATCGATTTAAACACGATTATAATAACGAATTAAACGTTAATAAAAAAAAATCGTCGTAGATACAATTAACGCTTCACGCACAATCACTTAGCTGTTATCTCGTTGGTACAATTGAGATAGTACTATCTCGTGAGTTTCATATTTTACACTAAGTAGGTTTTATATATATACATACACACACACACACACACACCATATATATATATATATTCACTTTGTTTTGATATTCATTATCAGACTTACCAAACACTAAACTACCCCTTACTTCCATTCTCTGGTAAAGGCATACGCCTGGAATAGTAAACGACAATACAAAGCGAAGTGCTCGTTATTTGTAATAATTGATATTTTAAAATAATATATTTATCGATATTCGACTTAAGAAAACGGATAATGTTCGAACCATTTCCCCTCGTTAGCTACGGACCACGACCACGCGTCGTTAACTAATTTTTTATACGTACACGACGTCGTTGTGAACAAACCACGACGATTATTTTAACGTCGAAATTGACGAATTTATCTACTTACATTTAGTCACGTAATACGAAGTTAAATTGCACGTAAGTACGCTATGGAATATAAAGCGCGTAACGAAGAGGATAATTTATGGCTTACGGATAACGTACGGCACGCGATTAATGTATTACGAATGTGCGCGCGGATATTTCACGAGTTAACGACCGAAGCGTGTTTACAATGACGCGTTTCGATTTTATTATTACGGCTTTGCGAACGATTTAATCGAGTAAAAAGAGCGCTCCGATATTTAAACGTAACGCCACCGCTAGCAAATCGTATGTAGACGATACTTTATCCGATACGGTTTTTCGATTTTGTCGATAGTCCTCTAAGAGAACGCTTGGAAAATTACTTACCAAAACGTTTGAAAAACAATAACCGATGTAAATTCGTCAACGTATTAAAACAACGATTATTAGCTGGGACATATAATATTTCGACGATATTTAAACAAATTGCAAATACTTTGTAAAATTGTCGTCCGATTTTCGCTGAATCCACGTTGTCGTTAGAATTGAAAAACTAATAATACGAAACGCGCGTGTATTTCGAATGACGCCGATTACTTCTGAATCCAATTAAGCCACCCAGACGACAAGTGGATTGGTCAATTTACGGAAGGCATCAAAAACTTCAGGCAACGGTAAGCGAGATTAGAGAAACCGTTCGGAGACGCGTTGCCCGATCCAGACGAACATTGCGCTCCGGTCGAAATCTCGGTGCGTTCCGTTACGACGCTAAATATGATCGCGGTTTTCGTTTGAGCGTGCGCCGGCTGAAAAAACGAATAACTTGTCACTTGTTATAAATAAATCTGAAAATTCGGGAATTTGAATTAGAATTGACAGGCGCGGGCGGGGAAGCGGAATTGCCAAAATTCTTGTATTCACCACCACCCAAACCGTTATCGACCTTTGTGGTATCGGATGATGGACAGCACGAGCCGATCGAAACAACTCTCGGCAAACATACGCGAGAGTACCGTTCACGTTTTCAAACGGTATGGTCGTGCCCGAGGAATACGTGCCCGGCCGACATTCACGGCGCCAAGGGCGATCGAATTTGTCAACTTCGTTGGCGCGCGCCGGACGGACTAACGAAAACACACATTGCGTAATATAAATAAACGACGAACGAATATAAATTAAATATAATAAAAAAATTAACGAAATCAGAACGCTTTGTGCGCAATTCCGGTACGGTTACTAGCTACGGTTAGGTTATAAAAACGTTTGGAGGCGGGCGCCGACATTTTCGTGTTTCCTAAAATCCGACTTTCCGGACGAAATTGTATACGGTTTTGTACAAAATATATTACGCTCACGGCAGGTTTAGGTATCCTAATTAAAAAACACGCTCGAATTGATACACACAACAGTGAAAGTAACTACAAAATCCGTTTTTTACAACGAACTAGTTTTTAACTCCGAAAATATAAATGGGTAATTTTTGTTTTTAGAAAGTTTTTTTACACGTTCTATTTTATATTTAGTCGTAGTCGTGGTATTAGACTCTCGTTTGTTATATATATAGGATTTTAATTTTTAATTGTTAATTCTTTAAAAAATAGACGACTACTTCGAAGATTTACCAACGTTAATTTATAAAATCCGATAATTACGTAACGAGTAATAAGCGTTTTTCGAGACACGGCGAATTGAATAGGCGTAGTGGATATTAAAAATGTCTGTAAAAAAATTGTCCTTCTAATCGACGTAAACGTAATATAAATTTATAATTTATTTAAAGATACGGGTATTACCGTTTCCCCGGTTCCCCGTGACCTATATTTAATCGATAACGGAACGTCGAAAATGAAAAATTGACGAATAAAAAAATATTTCATCGATTTATTTTGATATTTACGAGAGTTGTAGCGCAAAAGACGATAAATCGCCGTTTAAAAGTCGAAAGTTCGAAACGTTCGTTCGGAAACGGGCCGGCAAACGACACTAAAATGGTTTAACGGCGGACGAATAAAACGGTCGGAATAAAAATTTATTTAAAATCTCGGCAGGCGACGATTGTCGCGGGACGTTTTGAGGAAGGCTAAACGATTGTTATCAAATCGCGTCGTGTACCGTTTTGTATAGAAATAAAAACGAACGCGTTTATCGTTTTTAATGTACCAGACACCGCGGTTCACGTGCGTCGCTGGAGAAGTAGGCGACTAATAACGTTCGTTTATATAGTTAATATGTTTCGTATTTTTTGTACGTACGGTCGCTAGTTGATGTTTGAAAATAGCGGGTAAGCGTTCTGGGCACGGCGTAAGCACGTTCATTCGACGAACACGGCGAATTAATTCTATTCAACGCCCGTTATGTAGTGTACACAATTGGGGCGAACAAAGGGCTTATTGGTTTTCGCGTTATTCAGTCGCGCGGTTGGGGCGCGTAAACGATCGTCGATCCAGAGCGAGGAGTTTTCTTGACCGCGTAACGCTTTTTTACGTCCTACAGGTTTTTATGTAATATTAATGTCCACACATTTTTCAGAAAGAAACCGGAACACGACGTAATAGGTAATATCGACGAAAAGCGCGTACTCGAACCGTTTACGGTAAGAACCGTTTAAGTACCACGATCCGCCATCGTATCGGACGTAGTCGGTAAACGTTACGAATTGGTCGGTTTTTCAAACGCCCATTGATAAAAGAGCGTACGTATATAGTTACAGTAAACGGCCGATGATGGACACGGGAGCGAACACCATTTCAGCGGAAATCGTCTTCCGACCGTTAGTACATTTCCTAAATTCCGCCGTACACGTTCGAAACGAACGGACGCGTATTACGTTCGTCAATAACCGACACGATATTGTCCTTGAAACGAATTGTTTCTATTCGCATTATTCGAACCGTTCACGGGTCGCGTATTGTTGTAATCGATCGCGTCCAACGTGTATTTATTGATTTTCGTCACGTTCAAAAATCGTGCCTCGCAACGGGTGATTACGATTGTCCGAGAAAATAGTCCTTTAGTATGTATCGGAGTGCCCGTGTCACGCGATTCGTCCAAGAAAACATCGCAAAATGTACGGGATGTTATTAGAAAGCGTACAATACTTCATTCAGGTACACGTTTTTAGTAATTTTAAAATACGCCGTTCCCGAACGATCGGTATTTCGAAGACGCATTTCATTCGTCGGCTCTTTAAAATACTCGTAAAACGGCGTTATCGTTCGACAAACGTCAAATCACGGTTATTGTTCTTTTAGTTTTATCGCCTACAGTATTTCCTTCGGCGGTTCGCTAAAACCCAAGTTGCGGCGCGAATCGATTTTCGCGTTCCGTAAAACGTATAATAATATACGTACTTTGTAAAAAAAAATATTTTTTTCCGCTCTCGAAGAACAATTAAAAATACGAGCGCCTATGCGGGTATTGTTGATTTAGAGTGTTTTCATTTCCGTTCGTAACTACTACGAGGTTTTTCATTTTTTTGGTTTGTACACTCGATAAATTGGCGCGCCCACAATTTACGTATTTTACGCCTAACCTTGAACATTTCTGTCACGTGACTAAAATTATAACGCGCGATCGTTTCAATAGCGCGGACATTTCTCGATTAGTCGACGATTTCGACTATTTCGAATAATCTCGAGTCTAAAATAAATTTTGAGGAACCCAGGTAAAATCGGAAAATCGGATTTTGTAGGTTTCGTTCGAGGAATTATGCAACGAGACGCGCGTGCGCGCACCAACACAAATACGAACGAAGAATTCGATCGCCGGAAATACAAATAATACGAATCTTTACAATCTGGTAATACATTTTGTACGTTCTCTTCGATTTTGTCCGATTGTTAAACGAAGCGTTCTTATACAACGGTACGAATTTAACGCGACCGTTGGGATTCGATCATTTCGATTTGCCCCCTACCCGTCCTTCAAAAACGTTTTTTCGACGTCAAAAATACATACGTCACGTTCGATCGAACGCGAATTATCGTAATTCCGTACGTTTTATTATATTCGCCACGTACGTTAAGTACGGTTACACATATCCGCGCGTCTCGGAAGTATAGTCCGCTAAAATTGCGTAGGTACAATTTGCAGCAAGTCGTTTATTCGTTTATGCCGTCCGACTTTGTTCGGAGTGCCGACGTTAAGTGAGAAGTATTCGTCGTGTTTACATTCGTCGCTTAATATTATAAATTGTCGGGTAAATTTAATTTATCAAAAATCGAATACGCACAAATTAAATCGGAACGATAAGAACGTACATAGGTAAAAACAATAACGACATTAATAAAGTTTCGAAATGTTTTTTCGCCAAAACAATTTGACGATCGAAACGTATAGTGAGTATGAACTTTCGTTTGATCCTCTCGATAACCGTACAAATTATACGAGTACTAACCTAACCTAACCTATATAGCTGTTGGTGTATATGTCGGCGATACCTAACAACCCGATGCTTTAACTAAAATTCGATTTGTGTGTACTGTAGTGACTCGCTCGTACAACGGACTGATTTAGGCAGTTGGCCGATATTCGGTACTGTAATTCGAGTTCGGTGTAGCGCGCGTAACGTAAAGTCGTCGGAGAACGTTCGAATTACGGTCGTCAGTGTGTCGGAAGAACGCTCGATGTGCCGGTCCGTTGGCATAAGCCTTTTCTAAACTTTCGAAGCCGTCGTTTTCGTGTAGCGTCTTCGAGTTTAATACGAAACGAATAATGCGCGGAATGTCCCCGTCCGGGCCCAGAGAATACCGTAAATCGTACGCACGCGATAAACGGACGAAAATCGCGAACGAAAGTTCCGCAACGAATCCACCGCACGGTGTCCCGTCGATCGGCGATTTATTCATCCGAAATTCCGTTTCGGAAAAAGATTCCGAGCGAAACTCTTTCCGAGTAAGTAAGGGTCCTAGGCCGTGATAATTTGCGGTTTTTCAAGACGTTCGCGTTAACGAGCGCCACATTGGTGTGTGTGTGTGGGGGGGGGGGAACCGGGCTAGACGCGATTCTCTACCGGCGGGCCCGAACGTCGACAACCGAAACACCGACGACCGACTGACCCGTCACCGGGCGTTAATAAAAAATCGCGTTTTCCCGGTCGCAGTTGGAGTACGGCGAGGATGCCTGGCGCGAAGTGGTCCGGGCGGCCCGATGCAAATGGTACGTGTTCAACACGCATCACATTTACCCGGACGGGCTGATGCCGAAACTGGCGGCCGCTGCGGCGCACCTGCTCACCGACCCTGGCCGTCCGCTGCCGCTGCCGGACGGCGACCGTCCCGCGGCCCGGGAACCGACGGCCGACGTGTTCATGCGGTACTTCGGCCGGTGCTTCGTGCGGTTCTTCAGCAACTTGGGCTACGACGCGCCCCTCCGGGCCACCGGCCGGTACTTTTGCGAGTTCCTCAAGAACGTGGACAACCTGCACCTGCAGATGCGGTTCGCGTACCCGAAAATGAAAAGCCCGTCCATGTACATGTCGCACGTGGACCGCAACGGTTGCGTGCTCGTCTACCGGAGTACTCGACGCGGGTTCACGCAGTATTTCATGGGTGAGCCGAAACCGTTATTAATTTACTTCGCGTACCTTTTTTACGTGTCTAGACGCGATGTCAAAAATTGGGGAGGAAACTTCCCTTAATTATCTCTCGCGAGCTCTCTAAAAAAAAGGGACGTTTATTGGAAAAATACGCTTTGCGAAATTGAAAAATCGTTTTAAACGTAAACCCCGAAGTTTCACAGTTCGTCCGTTTTTAATTCCCCTCAGAACTTCGCCCACTCCCAAGTTCAATTTTGCTCCTTCCCCCTCCAGACAAAAACGAGTGAACCTAACCGTCCGTATAATCGTGCCGAGTCGACAAACCGACCGACGGTAATTGGGAACGTTCAAAACGTTCCGATAATACGAATAACGTTCGAAACGTGTTGGGTCCTTTCGGGGAAAACAGGTTCCCCCGAAATGAAATCAAAAATTCGTTCTTGAAATCGTCGACAACGAACATATTTGGTACACACTCGCATGTCTGTGCGCGCTTTCTATATAGTACGAGACGAGTGTAAATGTCACCGCAACGGTACCTAGATCGTAAATTTGTTTTTTGTACGCGCGCACGCGAAAAATAAAATGTATAAACCATTTCGTCATCGATGGAAATAATCGGTATCGTTCACGAAAAGTGTTTCGCACGTCGAAATTCTCGAGCGGGATTCGCTTGTGCGCCATCGGTGACATTGAACGCGAATTCTGACGCAAATCTTCCGAACAGAATCGCCGTTATAGGTAAATAAGTTTGTACAATATCCGTTATCGTTTCGCTATTTGGAGGGTAACGTTTGCGTCGCATCTCTCGCCCGTCATGTACCGACCGTTGGATTGTGTCCCGTACTGGCCAAACGACGTCCGCGTATCCGATACGGTCATTTCGTCGACGCGAACACGCATATTGGCTGCCCGACGAACTCACAACTAACGCGCGGATGGTAATTTAACGCGGGCAAACCAAAGAGCGGCCGTGTGTCACTCGCTTTTGGACAGCGGAAAGCGTATGATAAATTCACAAATTTATGACTTACGATTGATTTTACCGTTTTTGTTTTTAATATATAATCTAATACCTTCAAACGAGCAATTCTTGTATATATAATCTGAATCTCGGAAACGGCTCCAACGATTTTTATGAAATTTAGTATGCGGTGGGTTTTGAGGGCGATAAATCGATCTAGTTAGGTTTCATTTTTAGAAAACGTTTTATCCGTGTTTTCCGGCAATGAAAAACTGGTTTTATTCAAATTTATTTAAATTTACGAAAGTAAATATAATTTAAATATAATATAATATTTTTTTAATATAATCTCCACAAAACACGATTTACCAAAAAAAAAAAAAAAAAATACCGAGCAAAGCTCGGTTACCCGATATTAAATACTTATACCGTAATTTTTAATTAGCGATTTATATTAGTCGAAGCGGCCTGATGCGAGAAAAAAGTATATATTTTTTTCGTCCATATCGGTTCGTAGGCGACATACAATTTCAATATAAACAGTTTCTAAACCATTCGGGATAAATCGTAAATAGCGAAATCGAAAAATCGCTACTCACGTACGGTGCCATATTTACGTATTATTTCGGCGTCATTCGTCCCATATCGATTCGATCCGATGTGTCCCATTCGTTTAACGCGGTAACGTTCCGTAGTGGCGTTCAATCCGACGGATTTATTACGAAATCGGTCGGGAAACATCGGTCGTTCTCCGTCCGGCAAAACGAAACACAATCGACGCCCGTACGTCCGATCGATTCGTTAAAACACCGTCGACCTGGGCAAGTGAGAAACGTAGAAACGTCTCCGAGCGAATTATTACGTATAACGATTCGCCATCGAGCCTTCAACACGTGTCCGACGCCGACTCGTCGTTGTTCAATTAAAATTCGCGTCGTTTCGCCGTTACCGATTCCACTCGTTCAATTTACATCGTAAACTTTCAGAGACCACCGGGAAATATAATACGTGCGTGGTACCTACGACGATCCATCGACGATACACACACACGCGCAGCAAAATCCGTCGTACTCAGAAAAGCACTTAACGACGCGCCCGGACGTATATTATCCCCCGAGTAACTTTTTAAGCTTTCTCCCCTCTCAGTCGGTTATGCCATATTTAAAGTCAAATAAGAGAACCGTAAGAGGGCACGACGTCGTATGAACAATTTTCGCGGATAAGATTACGCGGAACGTGATTGTAGGTAAAATACGGAAATGCTTGGTTAACGAACGATGTCCCGCGGTTTATAATATGACGAACGTGCCGGAGTTTTACGGATACGAAATACGCCGTCGCCCGCGGTTCGATTGGATTTTATCGACCATCGATTTTGTCGGTAATTTTTCGTTTCTTCGAGCCGCGGGCGTCCGAATCAAATGTCGGCGCGACGCACCCTCGTCCTATATGCACGCCGCCGACACAGTAAACGGTTTTAGAAAGCAGTGGTCCCCTTCGCTCGGTGTTTTACGAACGTACAAACGAGATCGAATAATCCGTTCGCGGCAATCGTATTCCCCCGAACGCGTTTGACAAACCGTTCGGGCGAAGAGAACGGTCCACAATTATTCGTCCGGTTAAAACGCCATACCAAACGTCGAAACTAAATCGCTTCTACGAAATAGCGAAGCGAACGATTTGTACGCGCATTTAACGTATCTATACATAAATAAAACGACCTACGGATGTAACGTATTTCAATTACCCCGACGTAACGATTGTTTACCGTAATTTTCACTCGACCGAATACGAACGGGCGCGTACGTATATTTTTCGTTATTAATGGCGAATCCGTTTCGGCGCCGGGTACCGCGATTTTATTTATCGTTCTATCGTGATTTAGCGTTTCACATATCGACGGCGCAGACAGTGTCCGGGCCGATTTTCAGTCGCCGTTAGTCGAAATAGATCGGGAGGGGTGGGCTCGCCGTCTTTTTTAACGAGTCGCGCGTACGGCGATCGCGTGTCCCTTACATCCGCCGCAACGGTGACGTCCGTCGTTTGGTCCGCAGGGCAACTGGACCAGATCGCCAACGACGTGTACGACACGAACCTGAAGATTCGCGTGCTCCAGGAGGAGAATACGTCGGCCGTTTCCGCGCAACAGCTGATGGCGTCGTCGGCAACCAAGGCGGCCGGTCCACAGAACGTGTTGGTCAAGTACCGGCTGGACTTCGACAACAGCGCGTTCGTTGACCAGTACGCGGCCGTACAGACGTTCGATCGGCTCCAGCTGCCGTCTATACCGGTCGGCGTGCTGCTCCGGTTGTTCCCGTTCGGCGTGATCGTCGACCGCGACATACGCATTATGGACGCCGGCGAGAAGTTGCTCAGCGTATGGGGCGCGGCCACGGCCGACGACGTACGCGGTCACCTGATGGTCGAACATTTCGTGCTCAGACGGCCCAGGGACATACCGTTCACTTGGACCAACGTGAGCGCTCGCATACGGTCGTACACACGACCCGTGGGAGGGGGGGGGCAAATTTACGAATTTCGTAGGTGTCGTGCGTGTATATAATACGCGAGCAGGCTGAAAAGTAATGCGCACGCGTACGTAGAGCCGCGAACAAAATAATCTATAGATTCGCCACTGGTGGCGTACGAAAGTTTCCCCCCTTTATACGCGTGCAAAGTTTGAAGGCGTCCGGTTCGTTTTTCGTAGCGAAAGTACGTAGACGCGTTCTGGCGCTATGTAAACGCGAGTTAAACACATAACTCGCTGTAATCGAATAACAGTCTTTTTAACTGTCGGAAACGTCCGAGATTCGGCGCTTCGTATTTTTGAGTCGTAACCATACACAATAACGCGACGTTACAAAAACGCTTTCGAGTAATTCGCCAGTCATTTTGAATTAAATCGTCGACGAGTCGGTGACGTTTA
This sequence comes from Geopemphigus sp. TES_GeoC_2020, assembly GCA_025469175.1. NCBI lineage: Eukaryota > Metazoa > Arthropoda > Insecta > Hemiptera > Aphididae > Geopemphigus > Geopemphigus sp. TES_GeoC_2020. The sequence continues at coordinate 18,300 of JAIPRN010000731.1, forward strand.
TCGTCTGTGATCGGACGTTGTTTCATCAACGACTATGGTTTTTCCAGGCTCGCAACCACAGCGATTTTAACACCCGTCGATTTACGGTGGATCTATAAACAGTATCGTCACCATGAACGGCCTTTAAACGGCGACGAATCTCGATACGGGTCACATTTTCGACAAGATTCGATAACAGCGCGCTGTTTCGCTCGCGTTCACGTAACGTTAGAACGCGTACTTTCGTACTTTCGCTACTAAAAAAACGAACTAGCGCACGCGACGCTTTAATAAGCTTTACACACGCGTATAACGGGGACTTTCGAACGCGCGATCTGTAAGTTATTTTGTTCGCGTTCTACGTGCGTGTGCGCATTACTTTTCAGCCCGCCTTCGTAATAACGGTGTCAGATCATGTTACGGGAATGAACGTTAAATGAAGACCGAAAAACAAGTGGTCGATTACGTGTGATACGATGATTGGTGGTGTGGGAAATGGGGTCAAGCGGAGGTTTAGGACGATGGTGGCCGATCCCGAATAGCTGGGATAGAGGCGAGGGAGAAATAGAAGATTACACCTGATAACCCGGGGAGGACGTATTTAGACATTTTTTCTTCGAGAACGGGCGAGCTAAGACGCCGAGTACAATAGTTCTTACTTATTTCCGACCCGGTACAAGATCGTAAAAATCGGTAAAACGTCGGCGTTAAAATCACGAGAGGTTTCGACAATTCGCGTAAACAAATACGTTAATAGATCATCGCGGTCGATCGCGTTTGAAATCGATCCGATTTATGACCGACGTTTTAAATCCGGGTTGTGTAGCTCGAGCGATGTTGTACCGATATTGGCCTACCGAAATTCGGGTATTCATAGTTTTTTTCGCGTTTTCGACGTACGTAATTCGACGTCGGCGTAGGTGGTCCGCCGAACGGGTTTCCCGCCGCCGCAATAACGGTCCGATCGATTTTTTACGTGTCCGCTCGTTCGTTCAAACGGCTTTTCGGAACATTCAGTTTGATTGCACCGACGGCACGACGATAACGATTCCACACGTTTGTTGGGGAACGCGGACGACATCGCAAGGACAACGCCGTTTCTTCCCAAGTGTCGTCCGTTCCGTATACAGTAGAAATCCCCTTATCCGGACTCCCTTTATCACTCCCATATCCGGACACGATAAACATTGGCCTAAATTAACCAAACAAACAAATCGTTAAAGGACACGACGGGCTATCGAAACAATTTCGAAAGCCGGTCCGCGTAAAACGGTACGCGTCGCATCGGAGGGAAGCCGGTTTTCTGGAAATTCGTGTCGTTCCGAAATGTTTCCGACGTTCTTCAGCGGGCCACCGTTTCGGCCGCCCGAATAAACGAACGATATCTGACGTTGTAACCCTCGTAATAATCGTCCCCGATTCGCATTATCCGTCGTGTTTTCCGCGTTTGAATATCGTCCGGTGGGAGGGTTGGTGGTGGCGTATGAATTACATTATGCGACGTCGCCGGTACGGGAAAAACGATCGATGTTTATTTACGAACTATAATGTTACTCGTACGAATGGAAATATATTTTTTACGATATTTTCGTCGTCGTTTTACCGCTTTCGTTGTAGACGTAACAAGCTCCGTTCGTTTTTCCGAAGAAAATACCGTAATATTATCGCCGCCGTTATTCGAACGTTATCGTTTTTGTTTTTATAGCGCGGTATAATATTCGTTATAACGTTCGCCGCGTTTGATTTTATGTGAAATCCGTAGTTGATGTACTTGACGTCGGTGACGTTCGAACTAGAAGTTTTACGCGGGACGCACGGCGGCGGCGTGACGCCGGAAAAAGAGGTTACCAACCGGGAAAAAAAGTCGGCGAGTCCGTTGCCAGCGACGTTGGATCGAAGGGGCAGTTACGGTACGCGGAGTATCCTTCTCAAAGGGCAGATGAGACACATCAAGGAGATTGACGTGGTTATATTCTTATGCAGCCCCGTGTAAGTAAAACTGAAAGCGGTTGGTGGGAGGGGAAAGCCGGACGGAGGGTTTAATTGATTTCGAGAACGAACGTTCGAAAAACCGAAAAAAACCCCGTACGAAATTGTACGGTAAATATTTTACGTTGGTGGAATTTACTACGGGTTTAACGTTATTCGTGGGTCGAAATTACGCTCCGCCGAAACGATACATCGATGTGGCGATATAACGGGCCAAGTCAACCGCGTTTAGGACAACGTCCGCGGCGCCCTATAACGAATACGACCGTGCCGGTTCATCCACAACGTTATGTCGTTCGACATACATTCTCGATAATTCGGGCGAACAACGTGCGGGTAACGCGACGACGCCGTACGGGATCGCCACGCGACGTCGAATTTCGCCAACGGCTATCAACGTAAATAAACGGCGAAAACGATAATATTTTATAAACTACCTACAAACGCCCTATTTACGTTTTTTAGTTTTAGACGTGCGCGGCGTCGGTACGTATTTATCGTTTTTTTTTCTTTCGTACACACGTTTATATTTCGCTTTTTAATTCGCCCGACGTTAGTAACGTGTATTCCCGACGAAGAGCGGACTACGACGTTCCGCGTCGTTTCTAGAGGAAAAAAAGGAAACGGCCTCGAACGGTGAATTTCGTCGTTAAAACTATCGTGATTATGAGTAACGGAGATAAAAAACGATTTACTCCGTCGGGGTGTCGGATGTAGCGTCTTTCGACGCACCGGTGCAGAAATCGGGCACGTTTTACACGGTAATCGGCGCGCGTACGGTTAGTTTTATTTTCGTGAAACCGTTTTTTTTTTTTTGGAAATCGGCCATCCGTCGTTTTCCTTTTCATAACGTCGTTCCGACACGTTGAACTCTCACCGAACCGAATGATAACGTGCCACTTAGGTTAGGTTCACTACCCCCGGGGGGGGGGATGGGGCGTTGTTATTACGTTGCGCACGATTTGACGCGTGTTGGGTAGTATCGGCGGCGTCGTTATTGTGTCGGTTATCGTCGTGTGACGTTTCGTCGATATTATTTGCTCGTCCGGCTAACGTTCGACCGTAAATTGATTAAATCTCGATTTCAGAGTGAACAATTTGGACGAACTGCAAGCGATGAGTTTGTTCATGAACGACCTGAACTTGCACGGATTGAGCAGAGAGCTCGTGCTGGCCGGTTGGCAACATTGTTCGAGGTAATTAATAACAGACGACGGTCGAAATTACGACGACGACGTTTTACGGTAACGTGGCGTTATAATGTAACGAGTATATATAAATAAAACCAGCCAGGGGGGCGTGTCGACTGTTTTTCGCCTTTAACACGAATTTAGCCGAATATTTATTATTTTCTAAATGGCGTACGACGACGACGAATCGATCAAACGATTGAAACGCGCGATCTGACGTATATCGGCCGGTAAAGGGATTAAATTAAGCGCTAGTCACTAGTCGGTGGCGAATTGTTCGCTTCGGTTCTAGTTGTATTCCGTCTATTTGCGATTTGCCGGGCTTTCAGGCTGGAGTTGATGTTCGAAAGGGCGGAACAATGGTCGCAAGATTTGGAAGACAATTACGAGCAGTTGGACAAATGGAAACGGAAAGGCGATTATTTGCTGTACTCCATGTTGCCGAAAAGCGTCGCCGATCAATTGCAGAACGGGCAAAGCACAATGGACACGTGCAAGGCAAATATATAAGAAATTGTCGTGTTTTTGTTCGGGCGTGGGATGTGGTGGGCTAATCTATCGCCGGGAACCGTTTCCAAATCAGTTTCTGGACGGCTATTCATTTTCTCGTCGAAACATCAATTACGACCCGTGTTACCTTATTACGAGAGTTCCTAATTTTTTCCGTACGCCCGCGTCCGAGTTCTGTTAATTTCGATTACAAGTTTGACGGACACTGTTCGTGAACTTCGATTGTTCGTATCGAGGCCGACCCGCGGCTGAAAATTCGCTAGTCATTTTTCTCGATCCCGGCGAATTAACATTTTTTTAATCGTCGTTCCTGATAACGTCGATTCCGTTACGAAGCAGTAACGCCGACCGTTTTACAATGTATTCCGTGAAAACGGCCGTTTTCGCTATCGCTACGTTTTATTTCGAATGTAACCGTAGTAGCTTTATATACCATAACGTCTATGGAATAGGGGAGTCGTCCGTATTCGGGTTTCAACGTTCGACAATTACTACGGAAGCGAGTATTTTTTTATGTTTACTGACAGACGTTCAATTTGGTTTCCGTAATGTTTTGCGAAGTCGAAGGGTTAAGGCCGCAAGCGACCATTCGAGGAGTAATGAGCGTCGTCGAATGCATGAACACGGTTTTCAGCTGCTTTGATTCGCTCACTGATCGCTTTAACGTTTACAAGGTAAATTATTTTGAGAGAAAACGACAATCGCGAGTTTAAATTAGGCGGTTAGTACGTTCGACTTTTGATTTATCATTACGGTGTATACTTTCATTCTCTTTTATACGCGCGTGTAATTCTATAAGCGTGAAAATTAAAAGCGAATTAAAAAAACGGCGTAAATCAAATTTGATATCGGAAACGAAACGAAAACGAACAAATCTCCGTTCCTCGTGGGATTTTTATAAACCGAAGGTTCTCCTACATTGCTAATATCGTTTCTATCGTAAATTTAAATATTCCCTATATCGGATACGGACGCGAATACGTTTATTAATATAATTAACTTTACGTAATACGTACCATAATTAAACGTGCTTGGTTAGATTACATTTTTGAAACTCGATAGTTTTGTAAAATCGACGATTCAAAGATATTTAAAAATATTAAATTTAACGCAAAATCGTATACCGTTTGTACTTTGCGCTTCTACTCGGCCATCTTCCCGGGATAATTGTTGGCGGTCGAAACGATAATTAAACGTAACGACATACAACAATAACGATCTAATTCGATGTACAGTGCCGATCGGACGTTGCGTCCGAATTGCCATTGGATATACACGTCGAAGTGCAAACTTGATAATATCGCGTGTTCGCTCGTGTAAAATAGCGTACGCGTGACGTGCGCGCGAAGTCGTGTCTAATCGTATTTATCACGCGAGATTCGTAAAAACGAACGCGATAATCCGTCGCGTTTGTGTACGTATTTAATTCGGCTCGATTTGGTATTCGTCACGTTCAATCGAATTATATACCGGCCGTTTTCCCGAAAATTAGGTGGAAACCGTGAACCAAGTGTACATGGCCGTCAGCGGAGCTCCCGAGTACACGGAAGAGCACGCGCGGAACGTCACCAACCTGAGCTTAGAGTTTGCGGAAAATATCAGGGATCTGCAGAGCAATATTCGGATACAGATTAAAATCGGTACGACGAACGTTCGGTTGGCGGTTCGATTATAATCGCCGTTATTCGGACATTGAACGCGCGCGTTTTCGAAATACTCGAACCAGTCGTCGTGAACGTAAAACTTGACCGCTTGAGATAATTCAAATTTCTTCTATCGTTCCTTCACGCCGCTTCGGCGATTAGTCCAACATAGTTCGGTGGGGGGGTGCTAAAACGCCCGGATAGCTTATAAACATTCAGAACTTGCGCACCTTTTCGTACGTTACGGTACGATTTAACGAAATCGTCGTTTTATGACTACGATATTATAACCTCTTTGTGGGGAGGGGAGGTAGACTGGCGTAATAAAAAGGGGAATAAATATTAAGAAATCGAAAATTACGTACGTCGTAGTCATTTATGGATTCCGTGTGAAACTGCGACGAATGTGTCGCGGTCGGTTACGACCGATACGTTTTTCGTTTACTTTGCCCGCGAATATTTTTACAAGGGGGAATGCTCCGGTGATATTTGTGACACACGTTACCGCGTCGCGTCCCTAGTCGGTACTTTACTAATAATTCCTCGTTCCATCCATCACACACACACACACACACACACCTTAGTCGCGTCTGAAAACGACCGTCGTTCGAACGTTCTGTATGTCACCGCCCATCTATATTCACCGTCTATATGTCGATTGTATAGGCATCCATTCGGGCCCCGTCGTCGCTGGTGTGGTGGGCATGAAAGTTCCGCGTTATTGTTTGTTCGGAGACACGGTAAACACGGCGTCCAGGATGCAGACCACCAGTCAGGTAAGTTTCGTAACGACCATTGTGTACGCGTCCCTATTACTATTACGTTTTCGTCTTTTTTACGTGGCCCAAGTGCGTCCTCTCCTTTTCGATCTCCGGGGTGGGCCTTTGGTCGAATCCGTTTTTTTTTTTTTTATGTCGCTCGTCGCCTGACATTACGCGCTCGCTGAAGAGGCATGTAACTGTTACCCTTACTACAAACACGTTTATCGTTCACGGCGTTTCCCGCCATCCGGTACCGGTTAGGTTATCTCGGTTAGATTAACCTAATGGGGCGTATTTACCGGGACGCGCAACTCGTGACCAACCGCGGTCAATCCGGCGCCGAGTCCGTCCGTCGCTCGCTCGCCTCCCGGGTTCCATCTGAAACGGTTAAATTCCGGCCGGTGGTTGTCAGGCGAAAACGAGTGGTTGTTAACTGGTGACAATTTCCTCGGGCATTTACTAACTAAAGTGTCGAAAACCGGCTCTTGGTCGGGACGCCGAAATGGTCGTTCAAGCTCCCTCACCACAAGTAATCCTAAAGTGACTAAATGGCTCGTCGGAAAAAATTATTTTCGGATCGGGGCGCGTACGGATGATACGGGTTCGTATGCACTGGGCGCGTTACAAAATGGTCATTTCGGAATACGCTCTGGGGAGGGTCTCCCACGAGTTCGTTCCGTGTACGCGTTTTTCACGGTCGACATTAATAATCGTTTGATTTTTGTTTAGCCCGGAAAAATTCACATATCGTTCACGACCAAAAGTCTTTTACCGCACAACGTGTACACGTTGACGTCGAGAGGACTCGTGACGGTTAAGGTAAAACGAATTCCTATAGTGTTTTAATAATATCGTTGCCGTATATATATCTTGTAGCCGCGGTCCTCGTTACGCGGTAAATTTAACGTTACAGCACGGCCCGTGGCACGTTCGCCCGACAATTAAACGAAATTGTCGCTTGGCCATCAATCGTGTACGTATCGCACGATTGAACGCCGCCATTGATCGCTAACGTAATATCTGGCCGATTGACAAACAGCTAAATATCACGTCGAATAATAATATCGAAAAAAATTTAATCGAATATGACCAACGATCGAAACATTCGACTCACTTTTACCAAACGCGAGCACAATGTTAACGCTATTCGGGTCAACGTATTTATGCAAATCTACATTCGGCGAATGAACGGTTTTTCAAACATAAAACTCGATCGTTCGCGCGTCATAACGCGAACTTCGAATAATATATCACTTTACTACGATTAACGAGTCAGCGTTTTATTTATTCGTCAATCGTAATATCGATAATTTAAATTCACTTTTCCGCGTTAGTTTTTTGATAAACTACGTTATTTACGAAATGATGACGCGACCTGTAAATAACCGTACCCAATTGCTTTCGGCGCTTTAAAAATTCCCGGCGAGGACCGCCGGTCCGTAGCGAGTCGAGAGTGAGCGTTTCTTGATCCGTCCGTGTTTCTAGGGGAAAGGCAAAATGGAAACGTTTTGGGTGGACAGAAAACCCAGTAGCCCACAAGCGGGCAAACGGCACACTGTTTGAATCGCGTATTATATAATGACGACCGCGAACGCGTTCCGAAATCAACTGCGGTTATGTGTATTGAAACGAACGAGACATTTTTATAAACAATAATATCACGAACGAACACAATTATTATTTACCGGAACGTTTTTGTTTCTTTTTTTTAACGATATAATAGGCGAACACGTTTTTACTGTCCATTAAAGAGCGTAATAATATTACGATTATTCGGAAAGTCGGCGAGGTTTTCACACGAATACCTTAGACTGTCGAATCTGTTAATTATTATACGGTCGATTTATATCGAAAGGTCCGATACAATATACGAGTAATTGTCGTGTTCGATTTTGACCGACCGTTTTAATTTGTCCACTATCGGTTCGTTTCCGATAAACATGGTATATATTCGGGGTTCAGAACTTGTACTTATGTCGATTATCGCGTAGTGACCGAACGCACGCGGTCTTTCGTAGCTCTAGACCCCGAACACTAACGATGGTTCGGCTAAGTGTTTGGACACGTCAGAATTAACGCGGTTTTACCGGGGGCGTTTCGTTTCCATTTAATCGTCGAATATTATAAACGCATTGTCCGATTCGCGTTTAAAAAAGCGCGTGTTCGTGATACATTCTAAGCGGATAACGAACGGAATATTCAGTTTTACGCGTTGGACGTAAATAATTTATTTAATCGTAATAAATAATAATAAAATCGTTACTAAATATAAATAAATAAATAAATAATATAGTCGATTATTTGGCGTGAGATCTGAAATGTGCTGATTTTCGTGCGTATACGTATGTGGTGCGTCGTACATATTTGGTTCGATCGTTCGATTTATGGCGTAACGGCGGGGCCTTCCGCCGGGGCGTATACGTTCGTGCACGGACAAGCGTCCACCGTGTTGTGCGCCACCCAATTCAAATATCTGTTCACTCGGGAATATACTCCGGGCCGGTTTGCCTGGGCACATCCTTCTCCCCAAGAAACCACTCCTGGAAAAGTCGCCGTAAGTTCATAATACCGTACGATTAAAACGTAAAACAATATTCGGGTTTACTGGCATTTTATAGGACCGCCGTATGGTGTCGGGCGTTGAATAGGAAAATGACACGCGAGTACGTCAAGTTGGACGCGTTACCCGGGTTAGATAAGAATTCGGGACGTCCCGAGCGGTAGTTGAGGGATCGCGTATTGGACGTAGAAGGTTTAGTGCGACGGAGTCGGGACGAAGATCGAGGTAGTGGACACGGGAAGCTTGGTGAACGGACGACGGACGCGAAAACGAAAAACGTGTACGGGATAAGGGTGGAACGAAAGACGAAGAGACGTAGGTTCGAATTTGTGTACGTTATACTTGCCGACTATATGGTAAGCCGTGTTGTTGGCGATGTGCATTGGACCGCCGCTGTCGCCCTGTATAAAATAAATCGCGATTAAAAAAAAAAAAAACCTATACCCGCGTCGAAATCGAATATAATTTATATACGCCGTGACGACGAGTGCCACAAGTACACACTCGTCGTCGTCGCCTACGTATCTCCCCCCACCGTCGAGTTATCCGGGCTTCCAGTAGTTACGGCGGGTTCGTTTAAAATGTTAATTTCGACGACAATAACTCGGAATCGAATTCGCCGACCGCGATATTCCGAGGACTCTAGAAATAATAAATAAAAAAAAAACCCGTCCGAGCACTGCCCTCGGGCGAATATACGAATAACGTAATTTTCCGACGGAATCGTAAATACGAGAGAGAGAAACGACGGTTTCAGACCTCTCCGGGCCGCCGTTCGTCCGGTACGACGCGATAATTGAATACCTTTGTACGCGTTGTTTGCTCGGGGACGTTTTGATTTCGGTCCGTGTAATAATAATTATTATTTCTACGCGTTCGCCGAACGGAAATAATATGAAAGTGACAAGTACGTTTTCGAAACGCAATAATGAAACGGTTATAAATTCCACGTTACGGTATGCCTTTGACGTGTACGAACGAAATCGTTGATTAAGGTCGTGGAACACGTCGGAAAAGTTTCCGGCTGGGGCCACCGTCCGTCTGACCGCGCGCGGACTATAGAGGCATTTTCGATAACGATAACTACGGTCGAATGGAAAAACTTTACTTCGCCAACGGTTTTAATTAATAATAATAATAGTTAACGTTTAGCGACTGTCAAACTCGTATAGGTTTGTTTTCGAAAAATCCGCGGCGTATAAGTTGAAAGTTTCCACACGTGTATATATATATATACGCACGCACGAAAACAACGTTCAAAAACGGTACGCGCGTTCGTCGGCGTTTTCGTGACTTTCGATGTAGCGTTTGTAAACCGGTTTATTTGTAAACATTTCGTACACCGTCGGTAATATCGGTAATAGGCCGATAATCGGCTTTTGCTTATCGCGTTCGTTCCGAGAAAATTACTTTTCGAAACGCGCGAAAACATTTCTCGTTCGTTCCGAGTAATAAATATCAAGAACGGTCGGCTAGGTCGTTTGTAAACACCGCGCCCGGCCCGGCAAATACGTCGAAGCTGTTACGGAACACGCGAAGTGGGTTGTTGGGGAGGGAGAGAACTTCGGGACGGGCGATAAACAAAAAGTTACTTGGCACGAATCCTTTTTGCCTTCCGGATACCCGGCGCATATCATGTTGGCCGTGATGCGTTTCTCGTTGTATTCGGTCTTCTTACAATCGTCGTTGCTCATGATCGGCACGTACACCTCGTGCAGTATCTGCGACGAGGAACCGCCTTGTTTCTTCGCTCCCCATCCGGTGATGATGCCCTCGAAACCGGCGAAACTCTTGCCTGGAAACGACGTTATTGAAAAAAAAAAAAACCAAAAACGATTCCCCTTATCCAGCCGCTTCCGGTCCGGCCGTTTATGTCGAATTGTCCGGCGACGTCGTACCTTCGACCGGCATGCACACCGGATTGATGCCGGTGTTCTCGCCGAACTCCACGCCTTCCGTGTCCATTCGCAACAGCGCGATGTCGTTGTTGTACGAGGTCGGGTTGTACCCTTTGTGCTTAATCACTCGCGACACCTTGAAGTCGACGTGTTTCGCTTCCGCCGTGTCGCTGCGGTCGTGTTCCAAGAGCCGGACGCCGATGTTCTTCCCCTCGAACCTGTCCGCGAATCGCGTTCGTGTATTAGCGCGACCGTTATACGCGCGCGAAATTGTCGACGGGACACGCGCTACGCGGAAACGACGACGAATTCCGTTGTTCGAACGGTTTTTTTTTTAGAAAGGAAAACCGTTTACGAACGGAAATCGCTCCTCGCCTATACGACGCGCGTTATCGCCGAGCTTATCGTTTAATTTATTACCCGTGAACGCAATGGGCGGCCGTCATGACGTATTTGTGGTTGATGAGCGTCGCGCCGCAATAGAATTTGCCTTTGTACGTGAGCATGGCCATCCACGGGTATTGGTGCACGTACGCCGGGGCGCCGCCTACGATTCGGTTCTTTTTGCCCAAAGCGCCGCAAGCTGAAAATGTACAACGTTTTCGTATCACCGCCGTTCGTCTATTTTACGCAACGTACTACACGGCGGACACGCGCTCTGGTCGATCGGCGTGACGACCGGCTCGGCGACCGGTTCCTCGTTATTGTTCACGATGCCGATGATGTTTTGCCACCAGTTGACGTAATCGACGAACGCCGACTGACTTAGCTCGCCGGGACCGTCGCCGTTCGAATTCACCGTCAGCAGCACCTTAAACAAACGACACGACGCGCGTCAGCCGTGACATGAACGAGTTCGCCCGTGTCCGCCACTCACCGGGGCCCGTTGGCACGACGGGCCGACCAGCGCGATCAAGCACGGTACAATTGTCCACCACATCGCGCTAATTTGTCCGACCGTTTCGAATGCCGCGGATGATTCGGATTTTCGTTCGCCGGTCGCGTCTGTTCTACTGGCCGATGGGACGACACTGATCACTTCGAATATCGCACGCGCGTATTTATATCGGCGCGACCGATTCCGGTCGTTACGGCGAGACGACCGTGCGCGTCCGCGCGCGCGGTTTTTGTTTTTTTTTTTGTTTTTTTTGGCCAATCCGAGGTCACGGTCTCGCCCGGCCGTCTAGCGGCTAAAAGGCTTCCGCCTAGCGAACTGATAACGCCGCCGACCGGCCCGATAACGGCCCGCCGGTTTCTAGGTCACGCCGCCGTAATTCATCGGGCGGGTGTATTCGCGAGTATAGGCGGGCGCGCGAAAATTGTTCGCCGAACCGGCGCGCCCGTCGTTATCCGGTATACGACATGAATCATCGGAAAACACCGAGGAAACGGTGGCGGTTAAGTAGACGACCGGACAGATCCCACATTTATAGTTCACCGTCGCGTGTCCTTTACGTTCGTTCCATAATTGTACGCGCCAACGTTCGGAATATATCGTGGTCATTAACGCACCTCCTACGGTTCAACAGGCCCTCAACGACCAGAACACTACCGCGATCGATACGGTTTTTTTGGCAATGATAAATTGTAAATTCCCGAAATAACCTTTTTTCGAAAACGGCTACTAATTTTTCATTTTTATTATCGTTATGTAGGCTAAAAACCGTCGTCGTTGACGCCTTAAAAATGTATAAAACAAATTGTAGTAATTACGTTCGAACACGCGATATAATAATAATTCCCCAGTTAACGATTTGCGCGAATGTAACGAAATCGAATTCATTTAGTGTATCGGAACGTTCGATAAGATCAATATCGGAGACTACGTCGGGTCTTATCTCATATTTCTATCCCGACGTCCTTAGTTAGATCGTTTTAATTTCGAACAAAGTCGAATCGGCTCGTTCGAAGTGCACATCTAAGGATAAACGCAAGTTGGACTTCCTGTATGCGCCGAATTCGACGCGTGGTTCGAGCGAACAATCGATCGTACGCGGTTATTGATGTTATCGCGGTTTGAAAATTTCGATACCACGTAATATGTAGCGAATTTACATCACGCCTGGCGATTACGTTGTACGATTTGGATCGCTTTTGTCGAAACACCGACACATTGACTGTGATGACCGTAATCAATTTAATTGTACGGGATTAATCGCCCCGACCCGTTAAACGGATCTTTTTCGTGGAACGTGTTTCGATACGAGCGTTTTTTGTTTGAATTTTTAAAAAGCCGGACGTAGCTGAACGAGAAGGGGAAAACACGCCGAGGCGCTCGAAGCGGAAACGCTAACAACGGAAATAAGGAGAATCGACTGGCGAAGACGCGAATGAAAAGATAAGGCGGGATAAAACGGCCCGTGTCTCGGCGGCGATCCGATTGTTGCCGGGGCACACCGACTTTGACGAAATCGTAGAGATAGCTACGGGAACTGACCATGTCGAATAAAGACGGACGAGTCAGTGAACGTCCAGTGACGTAACCAAATTACAATTCCGAACCACCCGGCGAGTACATTTCGTACAATAACGTATATAACAATAGCCCCGATAGGATTCCGACCGGCAACTAGGCGTTTCGATTGGCGAGTAGTGATTACGCGATGGACGCGTTCAACAGGTTTGTCGGTTTTACAACGCGCGCCTAGACGGAAATCCGAACGTGTCGCGCTCACAGTTGCGCGAACCGATGCCTACGCGGAATAAAACCGTAACGAACCGATATTATTCGCCGAGTTCGATCGAACCGTTTGGAACGGAATCAAAGGACGGCCGTTTACGTTCCGCCGTAATCGGCGACGGCGCGCTTATCACTTGCGCCCAGGCGTGGTACCAGCGACGGGCTTACGTACGTTTCGGGTATTTTGAGTAGCTGGACACGTTCTCGCCGACCGTCTACCGCGGAAACCGTTTATTACATACGTAAACCCGATACGCGGTAACCGTTTGCCGGCGTTCGTCGTCGTAAACACGCGACAACCAAATTTATTAACCGCGTAACGAACATATTTCGCGTGTAACGTGACCACGGAAAACTTTCGATAACGTACATTCGAAAAGCTGTTGAAATGTCGGCGTTCCGAATTGCCGTTTGAATTCGCCGTTTCTTATTCGATCACTGTCTAGAATTTTCGGGAAAATAAAATCACGAGAAAGTTCGAGGAATTCGCGCCCGGCCCGGGAATTGGTGAAATATTCGTGAACGCGCGTGCTCCGGAACCGACAGATACGACAAACACCGAACAAAAATCGATTACGTAGAACCACCGTCATTGCGGCCGTGCGGGTCGGCGATATGACACACGCGTTCCCTCGTTAAGAACGTCCTTGTTTTTAATATATAATAACAAACGATCGTATAATCCGACAATCGTGGCGGTCAATTGGTCAAACGTTCGCGTTCGGAACGCATATTACGGATGATCACGGGGGTACATTTGAAATTCGATTCCTCGTCACGTGTTATTATCGCTTTTAAGTTTCGTGTTTAAAATTCGTTACGTTTCGTGTGACGATTTCGTTATTTGTACGTAAATCGTGCTAATCGTTTGCGCCTACTTTCGACGTGTTTATCCGAAATCGTTACGTTTAAATCGCGGATGACATACATTCGTGGTCGTCGTCAGGTTCGATTATGGGCAATTTTGCGTAAATTATAATCGTAAATTGTTGTTTACGTCTCTATTTTTACGAAAAGTACTGGCGCACGGGAGTAAACGAAAATAGCGCTAGGTACGTTATTTCGTACTTGATTTCACGTTCGGCAGTTACTGTCCGATACGAAATTCACAAAATAACTCGTCGCGTGTTGTTAGTGTGGAAAACGTATTTGCCGACGTGTATTAATAATAATAATATACGCTGTATTTACCGTACAATAATTCTTCTAAACCGAACGACTGTCGATAATTATACGCCTTACAAGGATGTAATCTAATAATAAACCACGTTCAACAATTTAGAACGGTACGTAAAAGCGTACGTACAGCGATAACGTACAAGTTCGGCGTGATTATTGGGGAAAACGATTTGTTTTTTGACTATATAATAGCTAGTCGTGTTATGAATGGTAATAATCGATACGTGTAATATTATAAACAAACGCGTTTTGCCTTACCGACGCTAGAACATTTTACGAACGTAATACGCATTGTGTATACAACAAACGAATTTCGTTTCGGGTTTTCGCGCCTATATACGAATTCGAACGTTACTACGATTCTTTAATTTTAAACGTTGTTTCGATTCGAAACGACGTTAGTTTAAGTTTCAATTCGATTAGAACGCTTTATATTATTATTATTCGATATTAACGCGCTCGTTAACGTAATTTCGCGTACAAGCGCCGAACTAGAAAATGTGATTTACGACCGTCTCGTTTAGAAAACACGCGATTTCGATTAATATTTTTTGTCGGATCGCTTAATTACTATCGAATAAAAGAAACGTTCGATACGTCGTTGTTATTATTATTTCGGGGGCAATCGGGCCACGAAGACGACGAGTAAATAAATCGCGTGGGCATAGTATTTGACGAGATTTAAACCGTTTATCTAACGGCGTTATTATTCCGTAGAAATACGTTCGGGTAGGTCACAACCAATCGGCCGACAATTACGTTCTTATTGTTCTCGTCGTCGTGCAAGTTGTCGGTGGTTTCCGAAGGAGAATTGTCCGGTAAACTCGAATTCGATATTGTGACGATATTCGACGGATTCGGTAAACTGGACAGCGAGCGATTAACGTCGGGTGACCAACTGTAACGGTAAACGTCGAACGCGAATACGAGAAACGAAATCGGAAATGGGATGTTTGGCGCGTTGGCCGCGGCGATTACGAACGCGGAAAATTGGCCGCGAAACGCGTGTTTCGGGGTTAACGGTGGTGGGACGGGTGGGGGGAATTACCGTATTTCGGGTACGCCTTAGTACGTTGCAACACGAAAAACGATTAAATTGTCGAAATCGTTATTATTTCGCGCGTACGATAAATATACGCACACGCGTATATATATGTGTGTGTACGTATAGAACGTTGTACCGAATAAACAAGACGCGGGCTCCAACCTCGGGAACCGTGAAAGCTTACGGTAGCATAATGAACCGCGACGATGGCGGAATAAACAACGCCGGTCGGGCGTCGCGAAAATAGAAATAATTCGATAAGAGCGCGGGGAACAGCCTCCATGACATTGGGCTAACGGACAAGGCCGCACGGAGATAAACGTAATGATGGTACATTTGTGTCACGGTTGCGTATCTGACCCCATATGGATACAATGCGTGCGCGCAGACCTTAAGGATAACAATGGTCCTTAAGAATAATTAATTCGACGGAAAAACAACAATACACGGGAGGAAAAAAACGCGTCTATCGGTCGGAAATAAACGAATAACAATCCTCAGCTGGTCGCGGTTCGTGTACCGGACGTTTTTTCGTGCCGCCGGCGAATTATTCGCCGTAACGGATTGTCCTTAGCGATTGTCCCTCCTAGATGGGAGAACGGCGGCGGCGGCGGTGGCGGTGATGGTGGTGGTTGGGGTGGGGAAGGAGGGAGCGCACGATTTTCGGGGCCCCGCCGCGAGTGTTCAAACGTTAGAACGGGCCGGTAGTGTGTCCGTCCGGGGAGGTGCCCGCCAACAATATATCGCCCGATAGGAAAATAAACGAAAAATGACCCAAAATGGAATTTCGAAACGAGTACCCACGTCGTCGTTACCATTATGACGATTTCGAATTACCACCGGCTGGAAAACTATTCGAAAAATGGCTCGGCGCGAGACGAAAATAACCTCAGGCACCCGACAAGGATATAACGCTAGACAATTGCCCAACATGAATTCGAGCGTATAAGACCAACGGGTGACCATTTTTTGTCAAACACCTCGGCAAATACGAATAATTTTCGTAACGTTTGTTTTCTTTTCGAACGCCAATTCCGTTTTGTATATTTCCCGATTTTAATACTTTCATCTAGCTAGAACGCGCGTTCGTTTTAAGTTTTAACTTTAACGACGAACAAAAACGGAATGTCCGTTTTCGTGTATTCGTTTTAGCTCCGTCGTCAAATCGTGTAGACACATTTTTCGCTGTTTGAAAAGCCGACGGTCTACGTTCGCGCAAGGCGTAGTAAAACCGGTGGGGAATATAATTGTAAAATCGGTCTATAAATAATCTCGGAAACGAGCTAATAACGAAATGAAACGAATTCCGGCGGACGACGACGAAAATGTCCGAAAACACGCGGACACGGGGCGTTTTGTTTTCGAAATGTAAACGAAACACCCATTTTATCGAGCTTTGATCGCCGAATAACAACGCCGGATCGTCGATGTAAATTCGTCGCGCGCGAAACGCGAAGAGTAACCCGGTTCGACGATTATTTTATACGTTCGCGGGTGGTTTTCTATTTACGGTAACGACCGTGTTTTACGTTTGTCCGACGCGATCGTTCCGTCGTAATTAAGTGGAAAGTGATCCCGAACGTACTTGTTCAAGGAGGGCGCCACTCTCCACCCCCCCCCCCGGGCATTGTCTGTTGTCGATGAAACGACCGAGTATTACACGCGCGCGTGTGTGTAGAAGGATAATATGTACGTGTATATAGCGATTCGATATTTCTATATAGGGCGCGGGGGACTAGGGGACGATTTTGTTATTTTAACGCGACGAACGGAAATAATAATAAACCCGCGTTTAGTTTATACGGTCGCGCGTTTTTTCGCGGAAATGCCGTCCGTATATAAAACTTTTATTTCGTATTTACTTAACGTTCGTAAAACCGTATACGTCGCCAAACGCTCGAGACATAATATTATCTTTACTCGAAGGACACGCGCGCGCGCGCGCGCACACACAACAGTCGATAAAATACGACGTAAAAACGTAAGAGAATACAACGGGTACGACAAATTATCGATTATCGTTACGTGCCCGGGAAAGACGTCGTCAACGTTATAATAAAACGTCACGAATATCAGTTTTCCGGCTCGCGAATAAAGGAAAACCGTATTACATTTACCCGTGCACGCGGTATAGACGCGAGCCCGAATCTATAATGTAAATCGGGATCGCGGTCGAATTCTTTCGGGAAAACGTAAAAACGAACGCGTTTGGCGATAGAACGGTTTTTTCAAAAAATTAAAATACAACCGCGCGATACTCGTCCGCCACACGCGGTTCCTCTTGTGAACGCCACGAGTTTGTTCTCGGCGTCGTAAACACGCCGCTTTTTGAACGGCGAATATTTACGACGCCGCCCGGCGACCGTTTCGACGTTTTCTCCCTCGTTCGGTCGCGTACTTTCGTTTTGTATTCCCGAACGTCGTCGCCACTCGTCATCGTGCAAATAACCGACGACCCGTTTTGGGTGCGCGAATAACCCACGGTCCCGGCGTAAACGTTCGCGCGCCATGTTCCCCCGTATACGGCAGACGAATACGCGTATTTCGAACGTAAATACCCGGCACGATTTCGCATGTTTTTTGCCGCGTGTGTCCCGTCGATTCGTTTATAAAAGCCATTATTGATTTACCCGTCGTGAACCGTTTAGACGGATAGTTCGATTGGAACGGTTTCAAACGGTCGCCGGTCGATAGGCTAATTTACAAATCAACGACAGCGTATAGAAATCGGCGTTTTACCGCGCTCGCGAAATCCGTTTGTGTAGGAGAGGAGAAGGGTCCTTTAACGCGTATTCCGTTGTTTTCGGGTACGACATTTTTTTGTTTTTTCATTTAAAAAAAAGCTAAATACCACAGGTATAACGAAGCTTAACAATTAAAAACAAAAATGTATAAGTACTCGTGTATATATATATATATAATAGTGTTAAGACAAGAAAAAGAAGAATCAAATAACGAAACCGGTAGAAGCGAATAAAAAGATTGGATATAACGGAAGGACAGGATGAACGTTTAATATGTTACAAGGGGAGCTGCTGGTCGAACAAAAATGACAAAAATGAAAGCCCCGCGAAGAGAGAACATACGGAATGTTCGGCCTACCGACGGCATTCGGTAAAACTGTAAAAATCGCCCGATAAAATTGCCGACGGTCGATCCGTTCGCGAAGAAAATGACCTCACGTTTGTTATCGGTGGATGATAAAACAAAACGGAAACGCCTTCTCGTTTACGCGCGTGGACGAATTCGTTTAATGGCGAAACGATGTTCGCGTCCGTGTCAGCGCGAATGATACGGACACGTCCGTCCCGGCGGCCGTTTAACGCGAACGCGTTTTTTCGAACGCGTCCCGAGTGAAAATATAATTTAACCAACTCGCGTCGGACCCTTTTTGGGGAACGCGAGAGCGTATCGATTTCGTTCCATAAGCGTTTCTTGTTCGTCGTCAACGCGCCCGGCGATACCTAATCGAACCGTCTCCGGTTACCGGCGTGATATCGATTACCGTTAAAAGTACGGCTACGTAAACCGCGTGGTTCAACGCGAAACGAGGACGTCGATTTTAAACGCGCCAAGTTCGAATCAAAGAGACCCTGTCGATCGTCGTCGTAATAATAATAGAATAACGTTGTTGTTTGCGTAACGTCGTACGTCCAAGGGCGATTGTCAGTTCCGTGGGTGGGGGCAGGACGGCGACGAGCGCTTTACGAACGTTTGTTCGGCCGACGTTTGGTATTTCGGTACAGGCCCGCCGGTTTCTTCCCCTCGTTGGTACAACATACGCGTGTATATATATATCGGACCGGAAAAAAACGAGGGATTTTAATCGACACGCCGTCCCCGATTTACGGGGCGTCGTATCGAATATAAATTACACCTAATCGCCGCCGGACGCCGTCAAACGTTTCGTCGATTTTAACAAAAAAAAAAACCGATTTAATGTTGGACGTTGTTGTTATTATTATTATTCACGTCTATCGCGTAAATATTTCACCGTGACATTCGCGAGGTACATTTGTACGTTATTATCGGTACGACGACGTGACGTCGGTTTCCCCACAGCGGCCCGGAACGTTTATTAATCGCCTATGGCGGCGGTTAATTTTACGTCTAGGTTTTCGAAATGGCCGAAAGTTTTTTCGAAGCTCGGGACACCCTTCGGTGAAAATTGAAAGAAAAACAGGGTGCCGTGGACGTCGATTGAAGAGCCACTTGGACGGAGATGTTAGGGCTTCGTGGTTTGTCTAATTCGAAAGCTTTATCGCTAACTATCGTATTCGAAAAACGTTTCAATAATCGTTCGCCGCATTAACGAATACAACCGGTATCGTGGACGTCCAAGCTCGTAGTACCGTTTTCAGCTCTTAGACAATTCGAAAATCGCCCGCGTCCGAAACCGAATACGTCTTCTGCAGCCGGGAATTTTCGTTTCGCAATTTTTAGGTTCCCTTACATTCAAAAACGTGTCGACTAGGTGACTTCACTTTGCGTTGAAGGACGTTGGCGATATACATGAACATACTCGCCCCCC
The DNA here is from genome assembly GCA_025469175.1 of Geopemphigus sp. TES_GeoC_2020. Lineage (NCBI taxonomy): Eukaryota > Metazoa > Arthropoda > Insecta > Hemiptera > Aphididae > Geopemphigus > Geopemphigus sp. TES_GeoC_2020. The sequence goes on from JAIPRN010000731.1 coordinate 38,265, forward strand.
CCCCCGTGGAATATTCGCTCGGCCTAAGTAGCGAATTGACCGAATAAAGCTCGAACGTTAACGCTAACGTTTGGATGTACACAGCGTTCGCGTTCCTACTTCGACCGGACGGCGGAATTGTTTACCCGTTTGCCGTCAACGGGACTGATGTAGCCCCCGTGCGCCGGACGTTCTTTTGGCGAGCGTTTCGGATAGACGAACGAAATCGTCGATCGAATTACGCGCGGTCGTCACGGCGTTCGGGGTAAAACGAGTATCGATAGTATCTGTTGCCGTCGTCTACGAAATCGAAATTGACGGCGAGGCCATCGGAAATTATTACACGAATTACGCGTAGCGTCCGCCGGTTCGATCAGACCCGTGCTACTGTTAGCTTTGCAGCGGACGGCGTACGATTATTTAACGTAATTCGCCTTTTGCGCGTATTCAAAATGTGGTGGGGGGTCCGTGTGCACACGGCGCCGGCAGTGTCGCCGGATTTTTCGTTCGTCGTCTTCGGCCGCGCGAATATGTAAACGCGTCGGCGTCCAACAAAACCGAGTTCGTACATGATTCCCGAATAATTCCGCCGCGGTAATTTCGGCACGACGCCGCTTTTTTCAAATTCGATTTACCGCCTTTGGAAATTATTCCGGCCGACGCGAAAATATTATTACGGCACCGTTCGAAATCGTACGGTTTCTGGCCCGGTCCGATTCGTCGTGCGCTTTATTCGTTTTAAAAACCGTTTTCGCGCATCGACGTCAACTGGAAACGTTTATTCCGTACCGGGAACGAATTTACAATACGCCGACTAACGATTACCGCGTATACATTATTGTTGCGTTTCCAGGCCAGACGCTAACGAGTCGAAAAGTTTAAATAACGCGTCTTTCCATCGCGACTTAACGAATTACTTTTTACCGCCCCTCCGTCGTGACGCGAACCGAAAACGAGCTATTCGACGTTTCGCGGGCGACTCGGAGAGAAAAACGTAACGGCGAATAGCGGCCGTTAATCGATTAATGAAAAAAAAAACCGGGCACGCTCGCCTCCGCGAAATCGAAAATTACGCTTTTCCCGGCTCCAATTATATATATATACCGTACGATATTCGCCGTAAGAATTGTTCGCGTTCCGATACTCGACACCGAAATTCATTAAAAATTCCTCGCCGTTCAATTTCCAACGCGCGCGTCCCGCGCAAATAATTATTCGAGTTATTTAAACTACTTTCCCTTTAACCAGCGGTGGGGCTTTATGTTTATTTTCCAATATAATAAGCTTTGCGGAAAACCGAAAATCAGCTCGCCCCTTTTAACAAACAACTCGTGTCGCAGAAAATCCCTCGCGCCCGCCATCTTTGTACCCGCGTAATGAAATTTTATAACAATACGAGCCCGCGTACGCGCCCGTCTTACCGTTTTAATTAATATGGGAAAACCTCGGACGAATTCTTATAAACGATATTCGTTTAACGAACAACTGTTCCGAATATTTCGTACGCGTCGTTTATACCGGCTAAAAGCGTTTCGCTTCCGAGGTATTCCGTTAAAATATTCCAACCACCTTTATCCCGAGTTTCCTCATAAGACGGCGGGTACCGTATCGTTAATAATGAACGCGCGGCGTTCCGTAACGTCCGTCCGAAAAAACGTGCCGGACGTATTTGCTCGGCCTATCCCGAAATTGGCGAACAATACTAAACCATAAATTACGAACCGAACGACTAATAAGATATTTTATCGCGCCGTTCTATATATATATATATGTCGAGTGTCGACGAGAATACGTAATATTGTGTCCATTGGAGAACAACGTCGTTAAAACGGAATTGTTTAATTGTCCGAGAAACGCGTCTAATCTAATAGCGGACCGAAGTAGCGAACTTTGTCACGAAACACGCGGAACGGAACAAAACAGAACGAAACAACGCAGCGTTGTAACAACGTTGCAGGCGGTAGTGGAAACGACGGCCGGGGCAAAATGTTCGTGTTTTTCGTACAAACGCCAAGTCTTTGTATCCTTAGGTCCGGATATCTTTGTATACGTTAGAACATAGCCGACCGATATCCGTCGTCCGAAAACGGTTTTGTTCGTTTCTCGCCGGACGCGAGAATATCGTCCCGTTTCCGGCGGCTTTCGCACGACAAATATGGCTTGGCCGTTTAACCGCCGTCAAGCTGGTCCGCGGAAGCTGACGGAGTGACTTATTCGGAAATCAACCACGATTCGGTATTACGGGGGGGGGGCTAAAGGTGATTGGAATTCTCCGAGATTATATTACTACGGTCGGAGGCTGTGGGGAGGGCCGACGCGATTTATTTACGTACCGAGAAACTTCGTCGGGCGGGTCGCTAATTTTGATTTCGGCGACCGGGGGATGAAACCCGAACGGGGGTGTGTTTATCCGCGAACGGGACGCCCGCGTACGGTATGTGTTTTACGCACGTCATCTTGGTGAAACGGTCGACCGTATATACGCCATTTTTGGACGTCGTCGTTAATGACCCGTCAAAATGTCCGCGGAGCGTGCTCGTTTACGATTAATCGGGCGTAATATTTCGACGCCGGCGAAACGATCGTTATTTTAGTTTCAAAATAGACCCATACACACACACGCGCGCGTTAACGCTATTTAAACCGATTTAATACGTCGTGGAAACAGATACCGCGCGTTCGCACGGACAAATACGATGGCGCGTTTTCGAATAAACGTCGAATTTTAACGTTTCCGTCGTTCTATACGGGCGTATAGGACAACAAAATATGTATTTTCAACGATTCGTTACTCGGTTCCGAAAACGGCTCGTGAAAACGGGGCGAACGTATTTTTACAACGAAACGAGCTATCCGCGGCGTTCGTTCGCCACTCGGACGACACTTTCGGCCGACCGTGTGAGACGGTCGTGACAATAACGGAGGGGGCGGGAGGGAGGGAAACGTCCGGCGAAACTTTTAAACGCTTGCGGAACGTCGTCGAGAACACCGTAATTTCGCCGGGACCGCGCTACACCGGGGAGACGGCTAAACGCGATTTCTTTAGGAAGACGTGGCGACGTATATCGTTTAGTACGCGCATATAACGCGGCTATAGTGCGGCCCACACGCGTCGTATAACGCGGAGGCGGCGATAAAACGAACGGCGAATGAAAAGTATTTTCCATTATCGGTCACAATCGTAACATTCGTACTAGTTCCCGGACGACGATAGTTTGACGAAATGCTAAGCTCCTATATAAGTCCCGACACAATGGTAGATTGTCGTATTGATCGAATCTGGACCGACTCTCCCACCCCCTCAAATACGCGCGCACACACGCCCGGATAGTAAAACGTATTATATACGTTCGTAGCCGGTGTATTTATACGAAATATTCTTTGTGTTTGTTTTCGTATCCGAAATATAATACTTGGTAAAATTCGTCGTTTTCATTCCTCAACGTGTTCCGACGAATTGTCGTAACGGAAAAACGTTAGTGCTTCGAACGTTATTAGCGTAAATATACAATTGGGGAGGGGGCTTTTATTCGATCCACTAATCGAAAGTTTTATAAGATCTATCGGTACCCCCGAGTCACGTTTTCCAGTGCCCGCGATTCGCGTTACGTTCAAACAACGTCGATAGCGAAATACAAACAACGTACGTCGAATACGAACACGCATATCCGTTAATAGTTTCGGGATTTTCGGCTTAACCGTCGCGTCTGGTAAATAATAATTCGCGTTCCGGCGGTAATTCTCGTTCCCTGCGCTACGTCCCTCCGTTTGAACGGAACGTCTCCGGACGGAATAATAAATATACGCGCGCGTACGCCGCCCGCGTACAAATCCAATTTCGTTTACGGGACGGTACGGTTTTAACGAACTGCTTTCGAAACACTACGGATATAAAACCTAATCGGATTTACAGGCGCGAATGGCGCGCGCCCGCGCATTTTCGATACAACGATTATATAATTGTCTATACGACGCGCAATCCGTTATTGGCGTTCGTTTCGATATAATAACCGTTAATTATTTACGTTATTCCGTTCGTATAAATGAAAACGCGTTGATTCTCTATTACGTACGCTCGTCTCCTCGCCGACGGCCATATTACGGACTAATTAAATTTCGGCCGTCGTTAGCGTCGTCGTCGCAGTCATCACCCGATACCCCGTTGACGAAGCGTAAAATAATCGAATCGCCGAAATATATATTCTCCGGGCTTTCCGACGGAACGCGCGAATCTATCACGAAACGGCCATTCGTGTATTCGCTAGTGACGCGCGTGTACGAAACGGCTAACGGGCAGGGACGGTGGAGGAGAGAGAGGGGGAATTTAAACGCGTTATCGGCAATACCCTCGCTGGCCCGGAACGCCTGAAGGCAGTACTTCGGACCACGAGATAATTCCCCGGTTTTGATGGCCGAGCCATTCCACGACTAGCCTTCTCTTAGCGCTAGGCGCTACTCAAGGTACGCCCGTCGTTCGTGACGAAAATCGTCACGGGTCGTCATAGGGACCACCAGCACCGAACCGTAGAAGGTCCGTACCCTATTTTCGGACCCCGATCTCCCACTGGGTAAATGAGAATGGAACGGATGAAGGTGTTAAGAATAGCCCTCTACGTTACCGTCTTTGGAATCGAAACGAATACGCTCCTGGCCGTTCGCTTCTTGGACCTCGTGGCCATCTCCTATTCGTCAAAATCGGAACGAAAAACTCGATTCGCGAAAATCCCGTCGATCGTATCGCAATTACGATCGTCGCGGTCGTGAATGTTCACGCTCGGCCGCCTAAACGAGTGGGGAATGTGCGGTTTGAACCGCGTGAATCCAGACGGATTAATATAACCGACCGTTGCGCGATAAAATGACTGGGGGAATCGTCTCGCGCGCGATTGGTACGCGACGATATGAGGTATATTATTGTACGAAGTTGGTGGTTATTATCGCCTTCAATGTTTTTACGGAACGTTTCGTGATTCTCGAGAACCGCGTTGTTATTATTATTATTAGAACGATAAATCGGATACCGCGCGTCGTCGTTGCGACGAAGATAAACGTGTCCCGCGGCTAACCTACCGTTCACTCACTCGGCGATACTCGGACGCGGTGACGTACTTAGACAGGAAATTTTTTGGAAGGGGGGGGTTAATTTTTAAATAAATAAATCGGACGGCCCTAACAAAACGAGACGTATTATAAACGGGTTATTGGTTTTTAATTAACGCGTCGTCGAAGTTTAATAATATTTTAGTTTTTCGTTATTATTAACTAAAAATAAACGTCTTGTAAGAAAATATTTCTTCGTAAAAATGTTCGGGGGGGGGTTATTCCCAAGTCCCGTTAGCACGCCACTGCCCGAACGTCCGGCGGTGTGTACGCGCGCGTTCGTCGTCGACGACGGGTAACCGTGGAACGTGTATTAGATCGACCGACGGTAATCGGATCTTTTCGTTCGCGGTTCTCGGGTGGCGATTTAACGCCTCCCCATCCCCCTTATATGAAAGTTAGACGATCGATCTAAAACGAAATCGAAAATATCGCACGACAGTTATCGCGTTTGTTGTCGAATCTTCGCCGGACAGTGTAATATATATATATATATATAACGCGAGAGTAAACCGACCGACCGGAACGGTTTTTAATTAATTTTTCCCGTTCGTTTTATTCGCGGAATATTCGATAAAAATATAATATTATCGAGAACGGTATTATATACGTGCAACGTGTACGATATTTATGTTTATTTAATAAAATATTTATATCATCGACGTTCGTTATAGAAATTCGACGGTCGTATTTTTTATGCGATTCCGTCGTTTGTTTTCACGTCAACTCCGGCCAGTCGATCTCGGTTCGTACGAAATATAATAAAACGTAATTTTTTTTTATACGCGTAAATACGTCGAATAAATGCCGGCGAATCGGTCGGGAACGCACGTTCTAACGCGACGATTTGCTTCGACAAAAGTTCCGGGAAACCCGTGTTTATATTCGGTCGGCGAACGGTTTTATCATTTTTACCGATTTCCATTCGGGCGTACGCGACAATTTTCTCTGGATACGCGAAAAAAACGCGCCGAACCGAACGAACGGAATTCCGCGAACGTCCCGTTTACGGGACGGCGGCGTTTAGTTCGCGCGCGCGCTCTCCGACGGGTTTTTCGTCCGCGGCACAATTGGTCCCTACGATATAATATATATATATAACGTATTACAGTGGTTACAACGGTTCGGCGAAACGCGACATTATACGACGCGTCAATTTGTAACGTGACGACGATTCGAAAATAATAACGGACGATCGAACCTTCGTTTTATATTCTTCCGGCGGTCCGTAGTACGTGCCGTATAAACGAAGATCGGTCGAAACGTGGCCGGTTTTTTTGTTTTGAACGGCCGTCGAACGGTTATCGTCGGGTTGTTTTCAATCGTTTTCCCGTCCCGACGCTAAGTCGACATTTTTCGGTCCGAAATTCGATTTTACCGACGATAATTAGCGTACGGTTAAACGTATTTCGCTCGAAACGATTTCGGGATTGGCGGTTTTCACGTTCCGATTAACGTCCCGACGTTGTTATATCTGTACGCGGACTAGTGTACCGCTCGCGATATTCGATACTATACCGCTAATCGTTGTTTTTCAATCGTCGGCAATATTTACAGTTACTCGAAGTAATCGTTTAAGCGTCAATTTTTCAATTACGCGTAATAAATATTTGTGCACGGATCTCGTTGACAACGTACAGGTAGTAGTAGACTATTCATCGCGCCGTCGTATAACCCCTGGCCGGGGTTCCGAAACGCAAACTATTTCGTTATACGTGTTCGATATCGTTGTTATCAACGTGTTCCGGTGTTTATTATTGCCGTCCGCTTGTACAAACGAAAAAAACCCGAAAATTAAAAACGAACGTGTCCGTCAACAAATACGTAAGAAAAACGTAGCTCTTTCCGTCGTGCCCCGTTGGTGGTTTTCTTTATCCGATCGTAGAGTAAACGAAAAACGCGTGTTCTTCGCGTTCGGGAACGATCGGGTTGAACGGAGTAACAGCGGCGAATTAGTTATCGTCGGCTTATAATAATTCGTCCAGCTTCGACTAACACTACGCGAACTATTTCCATTAGTAACACGATTTCGGGTACCGAATTTCGAAACGTCTCGTTTCGGGCTATTCGAAACATTCGGGATTGTTTACGAAAACGTTCGAAACGTAATAAAGCCGAATTTTTCGGTTAGTACGTGGCACGTTCTGAGCCCGAGTCCCTCGGGCCGGTGGTGGCGCGGTGTCGTTTTGTTATGCGCGTCAAAACAATTCGCGTGGACGCGCTTGTAACTACGGCGAGTAGTACACGAATGTGGCCTAACAAGGTCGAGATTATCGTACGGGGAACAATATTACGGTCTCAGTCGGAACGTCATCGTGACCCAGTTTAAATAATTTGAGCAAATATATTACGTTAAGTACACGAAACCGTCGAGTGTTTAACTTATAATTTCGGCGTTTAAAACGTTGGCCGATTACGTTAAACGTTCGGCAATTTCCTCTCCGTTATAGATTAACACGTGACATATTCTTCTTCCAACAGTATACCAAATATATCCAAGGCTGGGCAAGTTACTTTTCGTGTAAAAAAACAAATAGAGTTAATTTGAAACAAATAATCAACTCCGTCGAGCGAGACGAGTGTTTATCTAAATAAAACGGAAAAATAACTTAACGGTCGTACGCGATGGCGTACTAACGGAAGGGGGGGAGGAGATAAAACCTCTTCCGAAAATTTTTAAGAAGAATACATTTATTACGATACGTATATTTTTAGTCGATAATAACGAAAAAAAAACTAAAATATTTTTAAACTTCCATACGTATTACGACGCGTCAATTAAAAACGAATAATACGTCTCGTTTTGTCAGGTTCGTCCGATTTATTTGAAAACTAAAACTTCTACCCCTCACCCCCCTGAAATTCAGGTCTAAGTACGCCACTAATGGTAAGCGCGTGACTACCGTGTGGTAGTCACGATCGGACAAACAAGACCCGTAAGTTCGACCAAAATTCGATTGTTCGCCGCGGTATCCGATGTGCGACGCGTTTCCTTAGACGACCACTTAGGGCTATTGAACGTCCGACGGGGCACGTCTCGTGACATGACCGGTCGCTTATTGACTGGTCCGTCGCGACCATACGGCCTTGAGAACGACATAAACCGATATCGCGAGCAAAATGTTCGTAGACGAACGGAAAAAAGCACAAAAACACGGTTCCGGTGACATAATATTAGTCCGCGGGCGTGGGTCGGCGCGTGATGGTCGCTTGACATTGAAAATAACAACGGGCGTTTAAAATGTCGCGTGAAACAAAACGCCGCACGAACCGTATACGTATAATAATAATATAATTGCGCGTGAAACGACACACGCGTGGTCCGTGTGAAACGAATCGGTTAGATTTCGCGTCGTTTACGGTAATTGATTTCGCCTGTACGGTTCGAAAGTAGGGCGCGCGTTTTATTTTCGTCTTTAACGGACGTATTAAAGTAATCGTTCTCGCGCAACGGTCGCAATAGCCCGCCCGAGGCTACCGCGTCGTTTTCCGGCACGGGTCGTCCGACGCGTAATTCGACGACGTTTCCGGCGTTCGAACCCGCGGACGAAAAACGTTCGTCGACTACCGGCGCGTTACAACGTACACGCGGGCCGCTCTAATCACGTGGATCTAATCACGTGCGACGGTGGCCGAATCTAACGGAATGTATTCGACGCGAATTTGCGGTACGACGGAGGGGGCGGGGATAAATTCGTTTCGGATTTTAGCGATTTTGGACGGGTAGCGCGACGCGGTAATTAAACCGTTATTGAATACGTCACGACTCCGAACGTTTGTTGGTTGGCTAACGCCCGAAGACACTCGTTTGAACAATATAGTCGGGCGTTTTGCCAAGCGTGTCTGGTCGTCCCGTCCAACGATATTCGATTTACGTTCCGGAATTCGGTTCGAAATTCGTCGTCGACACAATGTTCACGCGAACATTCGGTTGTACTGGATAACTGGAAATCACGGGTCGTTTTTTTTTCCCGGCGGGTTTCGTCGGACTATACGAGACTATACACAATCGGTACACGGACCAAAAAAGCCGAGAGAGGGCTACGGTTGGAGCACCCCCGGCCGAGTACCGTATTTGTTATTATGGCGATATGAAATCGCGGGTCGGGCGCTTTAAAATAATACGCGCGCGCGTTTATCGTATTCCTCGCGTACGCCACATTAAACGCGCTCGACGTTATCGAGAATAATATCCATCTTGGCCATCTATGTATTATTCGTGTCCGGCGCGTTCGAAACGTATTTCGTACTTTGCGCGGCCATAACCGTTCATATTGTGTGACCGGAGACTTCCACTACTCCTTCCACCCCCCTCAATGAACTCACCTTGTCGCGATGAGGGGGCTTGATCGGAGATCCCCTTGTGGGATCTCCTGACTAAGAGTTCCAAACGGCCATGGATCAAAGGACACGGACATGGACCGAGAATAAAGCCCCAAGGAAATGACAAACGACAAAGTTGGCCCCGATATAAAGTCATAAATTGGCCGCTGGAAACGGATAAATGGATATAAAGACTGGAGACAGGACACGGACTAAGCTGAGAACCTCTATGAGGCGTGGACATTATTTTGTATTAAGGATTCCGCCGGTTGTTTTGGATGTATATTCGGTTTTTTGGTTTGAACGAGGCCCACCGATAACCGGCGTGGTGGCCAACATACCGGAAGGTAAGCTGGGTAAAAAGAGCGACCCGGGTTGACCCACCGATGTCAACCATATATAAACCAAGTCGGTACCACGGGGAGCCCCACGGAGCGCCAGGTCGCACTGTCCACTCGATTCGATTCGTCAACTTGGTCCGATCCGGCGCACCGTGCCCGACTTTTGGCTGAGGTGTCTACTTCGGTCGCAACGTAGTGGTTGTGGGACAGGCGCAAAATAGTGGAAAGTTTAAACCACTTCACCCAGCAAAGGGGGGGAGGAGACCGAGTACCGAACGACGTCAATTGTCCCGGTCCTAGAATAGGGTACGGACGAGTAGCTTCGGCGCTAGAGTTCCATACTGACGATTCTTGACTTCGGTCATGAGCCACGGCGCACTTTGAATAGCGCCAAGCGCTATTATATAATGCGTCGGGGTAAAGGGGCCCTCAAAGCCCGGAAAAATACGTAATCCTTCGACCGTCCGCGTAAGCTTTCGAAATAATAATATCGCGCGTGATAGATAAGATCCGCCCGTTTAATAGTCAAAAACGTCGTTGCCGTTAACGCGTTCGATCCGTTAAATTCGCCTTGCACGGACTCCGTTTAAATTATCCGGTTCGGTCGGCACACCGTTCATCCTATCGATGTTCGCTAAAAACTTCGTGTCCAACGAAACGTCGAAAATCCCTATTTATAGAGCGCCCGTCGATGGGTAAACGACGGGAAACTTACGGTTTCGAGATTTCGTAAGACCGAACCTTGCGCGAATATCTACGTCGAGTTATTAATGTCGTTTTCCCGTTTTTATTCGACTAGTCCGGAACGCGTGTTGTCCACCGACTTGTGACCGGCCGAGTCGTGTTGTGTATTAAACACGGATCCGTTCCTCTGGCGGCGTACCGAGATGAGCACGTATTTATTATATTTCGATAACGACGTCTTGTATGGGAAATATCGACGTCGAACATAGCCGGGCGTACGCGTAGAACAAAATCATTCGCCGGCCTACGTCGTAAATATTGTCGAATAATTACCACCGACCTGTTATTAGTTGTCCGTTAAGAGACGTTATTTACTTTCGGGAATTAGTCGTGTGTACGTTACGTGGACGAGACGAGCGCGCGAAGAATATTAATAATCACGCGTCGTTTCGACTTGACGCAATCGACACGTTCTTGGCTGTGTGTGTGTACACGATGTTCGTCAATTTTACTAAAAATATTGAAATCGCGGGGAACGTCCGAGAACCGTTCGGAAAGACGAACGAACTTAAGTCGGCCGATAGTTAGAATTTTCGAAAACAAAAACCGTTTTTTTTGCCGGGCGAGTAATTGTCGAAAGGTGTGCGAGATTCGATCGTCGCCGGTGTGTGTTCGACGAAAACGATTTTTAATCGTCGTTCGAAGCGCACGAAAATCAAAAATCGCTTTCGCCTTCGTCAAACTCCCCCCACACAAATATTTTAGGAAAAATTAATTTTTTACGAGACGTATATTTTTAGTCAATAATAACGGAAAACTAAAATATTTTTAAACTTCAATACACGTTATAATTAAACGTGTTCGTTAAAATGAATAATCTATTAAAGTTTATAATGCGTGTTGTTTCGTTAGGGTCATCCGATTTATTTATTTAAAAATTAACTTCCCGCCGAAATTCGGGTCGAGATTTCGCGTCGTATCGGCGCCGTCCATCGTCACGTCCATCCTACGCGTTGTATAGTTCGGTAAAACAGTCGGCCGCCGTTTATTGACGGACGTTTTCGTTTTGACGTCGCGTAACCGATACAAATTCGGACGGCGCTATAGCCGAGCGTTGCGGTAGGTCAGTGTCAGCGCGAGAAACACGCACCGGGTGACGGCTCTAGTGTACGTATTACGGGCAATTATTACGAAAACCGTTATCGCGTTACGGCGCAATTAGTAGTCGTTATCGCGCGCGCGCGTGTACTACTACGAAGTTGAGTTACACTTAGAAAGTGGGTCAGGGGAACGATACGACCGTTTTCCCGGTCTGTTTTTGTTATTGTCATAATATCGGCGGCGGCGGCAAACGCCACCACCGGCGCCCATATCGCCGGCGCGTGGTCGTTCTTCGTACCCGTCCGCGGAAATCGAGACGGTTTTGTCGAATAAATCGTTACTCGCCGACCCGGCCATGTAACCCGTCGAAACGCCCTTTCCGGACGATAACGTCGGTCTTGGCCGTTTTCGTCATCCTTCTTCCAATATGGTGCACGGCGTCGCCGATCCCGTCGCGCGTAATTCGATAGCGCATTTCCCCAGGAACACTAAGCCTTCCCAAACCAGACGGGTAAACGCGTGTAATTACGATTCGAATCCCGTCCCGGCGGGCAATTGTACTCGACGGTTCGATACCGACGATGACGACGTTTTGCACGCGCCGAGCGATTGTTTTCGTCGTTACGTTCGTAAACGACGCTTGTGCAGGCGTACGTAATTTTCGTGTCGATCGACGAAACGCGGGAAATTATCGTCTCCGTTTATCCGGAAATTGCGGCGGAGTTGGTTATTTTCTCGGATACTAAATGGGGGGAGGACAGGAATATTCGGAAATCGCGTAACGATTAGCAACTTTTCGAACGACTAAACGGTAAAACTTTACGAAATACGCGTTATTGAAAAAGGGCTGCGGACGACGTTTCGGTCGATCTCACCCGCGGCGCGTCGTCATTTGTTCCGTTCTCCTCTCGCGTGTTTCCAAAATGAAAAACGTCACGCCAAAAATATCGCTCACCACCTACCGGGCTGTACGTCGAATCGATTTTCGGATGGGGGGAGAAGGGGAAGAGGAGTTTTCGGAATATGGGCAAAGTCGGTGACGCATGTTTAGAACCGTTCCGCCGCGCACGCCACTAATTCCCCGAACGTGTTTTGGACTTACATTTGCCCGGGGATTCGTGGGACAAGATGGCGGTGATATACATTATATTTTCCACCTATTCGAACTATAATCGTTTCTGTCGGCTAAATATATATATATATATATATATATCGACACGTAGCGCCGCAATACGTTTTCGACACTCCAGAGAACTCTACTATCGGATACCGATTTCGATATCTATCCTATTAAAACGTACCGTTTAAATATCAACCGTAAACCGATAATTATACGTCTCCACCCAAAACGAACACATATCAGTAAGCCGAATTGAAACCGTGGTTCCCGGATGACAGCCCGTTAGTATTCGAAATCGGAAAAACTAAAACCGGTACCGAAATGCGAAACCGTAAATGTACAACGGCGGCAAAAATAAAATAAAATAAAACGCTCCCCCCTTCGATGGTGTTTGGGGCGACAATGTGAATCCTCCTCGCCCGCCACAAATACACACGCTACGAGCCGACTTTTCCGAACGTTAAATGTGTGTTCTCGCTCCTATCGCGACGGTACGGAATAAAACGTACATTTTGATATGTACATGCCCATTACGTGTAAACACGGGTGCGTAAAAGAGAATCGTTAAGTTCGCATAGGTTGGCAATCCGATTAGGTTGGCAGCAACCCGCGACACTGCCGTACGAATTCGAATGTTGGACAAGGGCATTTGCACAACAGGGACGAGAATGTTGGGATGGCAGGGTTGTAAGAACTAACAAAGATCAAGTAAGAAACGAGTACGCCGTAGAGGTGGCCCCCTTTCCCCCAATCGCCTAAATTCGAGAGACTATAGATCGAGACGGTTAGGGCCTGGAGAAAAGGCGAGAGGGCGAAAGTTAGCTCTACAGGTTTTCTACGGGTACGACGGTGGATAATTTACCGCGACCAGACAGCGGAAAATATTTTCCCGAAACGCCCCCGGCAACTGTGCGTACGTCGCAGGAATTATTGATTTTCGCGAGGCGGTTCTATACGCGTTTTTATACGTCGGTATGTATTTGAAGAACTCCGCGCCCGTTTCGGGACGTTTCGTGTACGTCAACGATCATTCGACGCCGGAAACCAAAGGTATTAAACCGCGGGTAGGACGAACGCTTACATTTTCTTCAGAAACGTGGTGAACGATTTACGGGTTGCGTTCATTCGTCGCCGATGAAGACGTATAAAACAGTACGACAGTTTTTCGAAACGCGAACCGTTGTTTTGTCGTTATGTCATCGTGCGAAAACGCGCGGGCGAACGTCGAAATCAAATTGGCGTTTAGTCCCCGAGACTAGAGATAATAAAATCGTGATTTCGTGACCCACGAACTTTCGTGGATAAAGGAAAATCAGCTTTGAACGTCTCCACCGGCTAACATATTCGTTTCTCGTTTCACCGCAGCAGTTTACGAGACGAAAGAAATGGCGCACATGTGAGTCGAGATCATATAAATCGTGACGATTGACCACGCTCGAGTTTCGTACGCTTTTAGAGTCGAATTTTTTCGAAATATAAAAACGTCGGTATCGCTCGAAAAACGATTATTATTGTTATTTCGTTAACCTTAACGTGTTATCGACCATGTCCCGGTAAATAAAATGTCCAAAACCGTTACGATCCCTCTACAGAATATGAAAAAAGTACGTGTACCTAACGATTATTGTCACTCACATTAGTCAGTGGATTGAAAACGTCGCACGACAATTCGTCGAACGAATTTCGACGGGACCGAGACGCAAGCCCGAACACCGTTTGTGGCTGGGCAAATATCTGTAGTTTTTGGCGACGACCGAAGGCGTGTTATTCAATTGGCGTCACGAAAACGCGACGGTTTTACGTTAACGTCGTAAAACTCGTCGGCCGTTCACGCCGTACAGCTTTCGTCCTCTTGGCCGTCGTGTTGTTTACAAAGCATGCGTACTTACATTCGACCGACCTCTACATTCGCCCGGTACGATATCGCGAAGTTTAAATACGTTTTTTAAACAAAAACACGCCGGCACTAATCATCAAACGGTAATTAAAAAAACTCGCACCGATTATTGTTAACCCGGCGCGTAAACCCTAATATATTACCGTCCGTCCAACTCGGTAATGCGTTTGCCGAAACGAAAACCATCCGATAAAGGCGCTTGTAGTTTTTTACGTTTTCGTGGAAAATAACGAATAAACGAGCCGGGTAATTAACGTCGTTGGCGTAATCTTTTATTTTCAATTACTAATTTCGGATTATAGCGGTAGAAAGTCGCGTTCGCGGTGAGGGGACGCTTACACTAAATATACGCGTGTCGTTATGCACTTATCGTCTTCTCGACACGACAGTTGTTACCTGTACTACAATATTACGTACGTAAATACGCTATTTCCAAACAAAATTAAAACTGAGACGGACGCCGGAAATATATTACGATATTCTCGTCGTAGGGAGACTTCCTTAAAATATAGCGATTATGTGTATGTGTGTGGCTACTGAATAACGGATACCTTTACCGTAAAATTCGACGAAATTTGTGACCGGAATCGAACGAGTCGAACCGTAAAATCAGGCGGCGGTGATCCGACCGTATTTAACGACGGCGAATAAATCCGACCGAACGGGCAATTTCCAAAAAAGCTGTTCCCACTACGTAGGCTAGTATCGTAACATTTTCGTTTCCGTTTCGTTCGTAATCGAAACGTCATGTATTACTGTCGTTGTACAATCGCGAAATACGTTAATACCGGTTTGCCGTATTTTGTCGACGATTCGGACGATAAGGTTCGTATTCCCTTTTCGGATTTTGCCTCTAAACGTCCGATTTTTTCGGAAACACGATAATAATAGTAGTAATACTTCGCGGCGGAGCTTATCGACAGTCCGTTTAATTAATTCTCCCGAAGTATCGCGCGTTTCGGTTACGTAGGACGCGCGAATAGCGTTAACAAAATACGGTATTTCGGTACGTCTAGTGATTTTACGAGCGAAAAAATCATATTTTTCGCCGTCGATACGATTTTCGATACGGCGCGTCAAAGGATTAAATTCGCGGAAAACGTATTGATTAAGTGTATTCAACCGATATAACGGCAAAAGAATTACCGGTAAACACAAAAATAAAAAACCGTTCGAATTTCGAAAAAAAAATATAAACATCGACTAAAAAAGAAAAATCGTTTCCACCTGAAAAATCGCGTATTTTCACAATATATATATACACACGCGCGCGGGCCGTACACGTACGTCGGAATAAACGTTTCCACGTCCCCGGATTTCCATCGCACCGATAATTTCGTTTATAGAATATATTAAACGTTTATATACGAGTTACGAAAAACGTATACATAAAACATGAGGAGATTTAAGGTCGACGAGTAGATAATCTAATAAGTAATAGAAAAATCGTACAAATCCGCCCGGGACATTATTTCGTTCCGGGACCCGAAATAAAATTGCGTTTAAAGCCGCGCGCGTCGCGACGCGTGGACGACACCAATCTCGACGGGCTATAAATCCCGAGCTCGGTCACGCGTTCGTATCGTATACGTGTGTGTGTGTGTGTACACTATACGTACACTAAATCCTCTATAGACACGTTGGAAGAGTATCGGTTTTTTTTTTTTTATTAAAGTATTTATTCGCTTCGTGTCGTCGTTCGCCTTCTAGACGACGGATGTTTACGCGTGTGTTAGTCCGGTCGTGTTTTCGGAGAAAAAAAAATTTACATTCGAAATCCACCGGCCGAGATACCGCCGACTGGTCGTCGTGCCCGGGCGCGGAATATGATAATGCGCGCGCGCGTGGCGACGGAAACGGGGGAGAAAAAAAGCGTAATCGTCTCGGATCGCGTCGTCCGTTGTTCGGGTTACGCAACGAAATCAGTCCTGTGAAATAGAAAAGAGGCAATTTACATACATTATTGTCCGACGAAAAGGAAATACGTTCACGGTGTTCATTATGCGGTGGACGAACACGGTGAAATAAATTACGTCGACCGACACGCACGCACACACGTCCAAGTGTCCACGGAAACGTTCGTCCGATTCGTGTATATTTCACAGGTCCGTCTCCGCCACTCCTTCCCCACACACGCACTTATGGGATCATTTTTTCGTACGTTGGACGCGTTCGAGTGACAACGACGACTGTCATCGAGTTCGGTTTTGTGTTATGTTCCCGACGAAAACGATCGGCCGACGCGACGTTATTTTCTCGTCGCTGACGGCCGTCGCCCGTCTATGCGCGCACATAAATCCGTCCGTTCCGACGAAACCCATCCGATTTCACGCGTGTTCGTTGGAAAACTAAACTCAAGCGTTTATAAAAGAAAAAAAAACAGGTTTCCAAACCGTCCTTAAAAACGATCTCGACGTCCACCGTACACAACACGTCCGCGCGCGCTATTTCGAAATGCGTTTCGAAAATCGTTTTTAACAAAAAAAAAACACTTTCGACGCTCGCCGTACGACGATAAAATACGAAGCGGATGACCACAAAAATCGCGTAACGAAAACGACGATTATGTAAGAATTCGATAAATGTATACAGCCGCTTGCGATCATTCAATTAGAAGACGAAAACAAAAAACGTCCTTTACGTTCCGCAATTTACACGCGACTGGGTTATATTTAAGTAAAAAACCTATTTCGTAAAAAATCACTTCCCGCGTAGACCAACAACGCGTTTTGCACTTCGCTTTTTGGAAAATAGCACGTTGCCGTAATTGTCGACCAAATACGGTTGCCCGAGAACGTCCAAAGAGGCGCGTACGGTTGTCAACGACTAGTACCGATGTTGTGGTAATACGTCGATAAAAAAATCGCGCGTTTCGAACGATTCGACATACCTCCGAATAACGGTCGAGCGGTTGATATTCATCATTTACGGTATACCGAACGTGGTCGATGATCGGTCCCGTGCGCTATGGAGGCTACCAGAACGGTATATAACGGGGAAATTGGTTAGAAAACCGCCACGAACGCGCAATTTCTACGGTCCGGTATATTCCGTAGGACGACGAAAAGTGCCGCGTATGTATTACGGGTGCCGGTTGATCGGAACGATCGTTCGGATAAATACGGAAAACTGAACCGTAGCGGTTAGATTAGGTTACGGGCTCCCGGGCAACGAGGAAACCCTCCCGAGATATGACGGCGGCCATATGGTCTCCGATGGACGACGAAACCGGACGTCGGTCGGATTACCGTAGAGCGACGAAGTCGGGAAAATTGGGTTTTCCGCCGAGGATGCCGCGCGTTCCCGCGTCGACCTACAAACCGGCGGGAACGCGCGCGCTCTAAAAACGACGACGACAATAACGACCGCACGATAATACGGTATCCGACGGTAACCTTACCGGGACGGCGGCCGTTCAAGGCTGCCGCGCGCGCCGCGCTAACGTGCACTCCGGTCGCATTATCGCGCGCGTACGCGTTTCGACAGTCGCGCGGCGGCCCAGGCCGTATATAACGCCGGTGCGCGTCGTTCCCGGGCGCCCGTGGTCCGCCTCGTCTCGTCCTCTCGTCACGCAATCCGCGCGGCCGCTACGATCCGTCCGACCAGCGACAGCAACGGCAGCAGCAGCAGCCACGCGGAATACGTTACGCCGTTGTTCACCGTACGCGCGATATTTTTTCCCCCCCGGTCGTTGCGGTACGCGCCGCCGAAACGACGAGCCGTTCTCTCCTGGATTGCCGCGCTCCCGCGTCCCGCGCTGACCAAAGACGACATGGCCGCCGCGTGTTGGCTGACAATGGTGCTGCTCGCCGCCGTCCAAACCGTCCGGGCGACCGACGCGTACGCCACGTGGGTCAGTAGTATTATTTTACGCGTTCTCGTCCGCGGGTTTTCTCGTCCGGGCGCGTTATTTGTTGGTTTTTTTGTTGGTTTTTCGCCGGGAAATTTCGTCCGGTGACAGGGAGGTTAGGTCGTACCGTACCCGAACACGAATCACGACGAAACGCCGCCGCCCCAAGGTGAACACGAACAACCGTCGCTTTCCAAAACTGAGGCGAATCGCCGCGTGAAAAATACGCGAATACGATTCGTCGTCGTCCGCTCGTGCACGCTACGCGAATACGTCCGTTTCGAAACCGCCCGGACCGTGTATAATAATAATAATAATAAATAATAATCGACTTTATTCGCCGGCCTTGGAGACATAGCCAATTGATTTGCGTACGGGCCGCGCGTTCATTTACGTAGACGTGTAATTTTTGTTTCGTTTTGCCCGCAGGATCATTTGTTTGACTACACGCAGGAACAAATTCCGGTCGGACGGCTGAACAGATATTGCGCGACGTGCGGTAAATACGAACGTTTTTTATTTTTTGTTTCTTTCGTTTTTAAACGCGCGGCAAGCAACGTCGCCGTACTATAGGCCAACCGTCGTCTTCCCGTTTCGCCTTTTCGTATATAATACGGCGGCGTACTCGGCGCTCTTCAGCTCGACAAGTCCGCCATTGCCCCGTCGACGGTGACGCGCAATTAACCGCGGGCAATAAAACGATCGCGTCTTGAAATCGGACGATCGTGTTCGACGATACGCGAATATGGGTGACCCACTTCTTTTCTGCTAGCACGAAAAAACTCGACGCTTATTCGTTAGCATTACGTCGGTAACGATCAATCGTGGCCCAAATCGTCCGTATAAACGTATGTATTTCGCGTAAATTCCCACGTACGATATTAACGCGTTCGAACGGTCGATAATTCATTTTTAAACGTACGCAACCAAATTGAAATCGACTTCGAACTCGTCAGCCAATCATCGTTCCGATATACTTAAGGTTTTATAACGTGTAACTGACACTGTTTAACCGCTGGACCGAAAATGTTCGTATCTAACTTCCGTTAGAAATCCCGTAATCTTTTCAAATAATTGTTCGCCGTTCATCAACTTATACCGCCGACATTACAGTACATCGTCGTATTCCGAACCGGGAAAAACATTTATCGAGCTAGCGAAAATTTCATGTTTTCGTTGTTTAGTATATTCGCAATCTGCGCCGTTCGCTATTGAGAGCTTCGGTTTTCGAATAGGGCGCTCGAGGCATTTTTCGATATTTTTCTTATATATCGCCCCGCGCGTTTATTTCGACGGCGAAACCATGTTTTCTTTTCTGTTTTTCCGGAGATTTAAACACTTCACCGCTGACATTCCCACGAGAAATATCGTTTCCGATTCGTTGTTGACAGAATAAAATGTAGTCGAACACTATACACACACACACACACACACACACACACACACCATAACCAATTAAAAGAATAAAACGGCGAGGGACAGCTTTCGGACCGCCGAGACATAATTTCGCTAATGGCGGGGCCGTTACATGGCAATTATCGAAACATCGAAAGCATTATATCGAGTTCGCTTTTAGGCGGTCAATATTTACAATTTATTATATTCCCGACGGGCCTGTGTGTAAACGAACGTCTATCGGGCACGTCTTTACGCGGTATTCGTCGCGTTGTCGAGTAGAAAAATAATAGACGGGGAGGGAACGACGCCGCGAAAACTGTAGTCCCCCGGGCTACGTGCGCTTTGTTTCCACCAACTGACGCACATTCCGTATCACGATAAACTCAATGGACGTTCCGAATCGAATTTCCTTACGAATCGTGACGGAATTGACCCGAACAGGGAAAAAAACCTAACCTTCACCCGTATAAGTATAATTTTAAAAAATTATTCGCCCGTCGGTCCGGCGCTTTCGTAAACTATCGATTGTCTACGCGATTTCAGAGCGAAACAAATGTCGCTGACCTTTCCCCCCCTCCACCCCTGCACACCGTACGGTCCCGACCGTTACGGTATAGTTTTACAATTTGCCTTCGGGACGTATTCGAAATAATACGCGCGACGCACGAACGAAAGTTCGTATCGTTGTGTGTGTGTGACTAATAAAAAAGGTAGGTGTGCTTGTTAATACCTTGTTAATCCGAACGCTTTCTAAAGTTATCTCGTTGATTTAACACACGTAATTCCTTAACGACTATAAGTTTATTTTTCACGGCAACGGACAACAAAAAAAAGAACCGACCGTCGATTCGATCCGACAACGCTAACCGCGTTATTCCACGCCCGTATTTTATATTGCTCGATAAGAATAAATTATAAAATACGATATACGTTCACCAACAGAATCGGTGGACGGTTTACGCGAGATTTGTTTTTTACCGTACGTGTCGTATCGTTTTCGCGACAATTTCGAGAAACATTTTTCCACTTCTACGTACAAACGACGACCGAACACCGTTGAAACAACGCGCCCCTTTGTCGATTTCGACCGCCGGCGTTTCGACATTTTTACGAAACATATCGGGGTCAAGAGCTCCGACGAAACGGTTTTTTCGTAACGTTTAAAGACACAACCGCGAACGGTCGTAAACTCGATTACAACACACAACGTCGGTACGGAAGACCGGCGGACGTTAATAATTAATAATCGTTCGTTCAGGCTACCCGCGATGGCCGGGAACGTGACGTAAAGGCGGGCCTAGTATAGCGGACTCGTCGCCAACTACGCCGACGAACAATTCTCCAAGTCGGTTACCCGGACATATATTTTTGTAAAACGTGCCCGGATCGTGGTTAGGCGCGCATTGACACGAACGCCGGTTAACCCGTGTGTCGTCAATTCGTTGGCGCGCGTGTCAATCTCGGACGGCGTCCGATTTGTCGAAATGCCCGTGATAATAGTAATAACGTCGAACGCGTTCGACGATAATCCACGAAATACCGCCGGCCGTATTTCCGCCAGATATACGGACGTTCGGACTCTATCGTGTTTTTTTTTTTTTACTCGTTCCTTAAGTATGTTTTACGCGTTTGACGATATCGTTGTTAACTACCGATGGAAATTGCGTTTGGACGGAACGTTTTGTTGTCGCCGTTGTTTTTGTTTTCGTCGCACATACGCGGTAAAATGTTTTATAACACACGCCCGAAGCTATTACGAAAAATACGTTTAAAAAGGCGTGAAATCAACGGTATTCCGCTGGAAACGGGAATTTTACATATGAATGGATGTAGTTGATATTTCGGCCGTAATTTACGTATGAAAAAGAACGCCGAAAACACGGCGACCGCGCCTGTCTGTCATCCGGCCACGGAATAGCTGACGAATTGGTCGCTTTGTCGAACGCGCGAAACGCCGACGAACACCTTCAGCCCGTCGTACTTCTCGTTTCGCGCGAATACATTTGGCCCTCGTTGCGTTCGCGCCGCTTGAATTCGTCTCTAGACAAACGGTCCTGTCCACGCCGTACTAATCTACGAACGTTTTCGAGCGTCACGTCCGTGTTCCGCCATTTTGTCGCCGCAATTCGCCCGAGTACGTTTGACTTTCTGTAAACCGGACGACAAAACGAAACGTAGTCGGCAATTCGTTCGTTTTTCGCGGTCGATTTAAACACCGTTCCGTTATTCGTACCGCCGCGAGCTTTATTATTTTACGGGCGCGTACCTAGTGGGGCTTGTTTCGTTTTCCACGTACGTATGTACGTATTTAAAAGTACGGTACCGAATAATTATAGTTGCGCGAACACTAAAATGACCTCGCTTACGTTGTATGCGTTATATGATTTCGCAATACTTTCGAAAATCATCAAACGCCCAACGTAGATTTTATTGTTTTTTTTTTTTTTTTTGAAACACGGAACGTGAGCGCAGTTCGAAATGGCAAGCGCTTCGCTAGAACGTACGGCGCTCGGCGTATACATAACGTTTCGTGGCCGGTGGACCCGAAAATTCCGGAAACGCGCGTTCGGCCGGTCGTCATGGGACGCGAACCAAAAAGGGAAATTCGCTAGAGCGTACCAGGAAGAGATTCGGGCGTACGATTGCGCGAACGCGCGGTATCTGGTTTAATAATCGGCAAAACAATGCGCCGGAATATTTCACGATCGCGGGCCACATAATATCGCGCGGTCGAAATGTCTTCTATTCCGAAACCGCGTGGCGGCCGAACGCGACCAAATGAAGACGGCGCGATGGGCGTTGTTGTTACACGGTTTTTGTTGCGTAGATAATTCGGTTCGTGCTCGCGTGTACGTGTAAGGCGTTTTTAATAGTCGTTGGTACGTTGTTGGTCCAATATTTTTTCAAATTTCCTAAACATTTTCGCAAACACCGATAACGGTAACGCGACTAGTCTTATTACGTACCACGGAAGACTGAAAAGCAAATAGTTCGTTCGAATTAACCTAAATGTTCGAAATAATCGATCGATTTTTCGCCCAAGTCGATATACCCAAAGTCGACGCGTCTAATTTGCGTACGAAAAACGGTTATTGTAACAACTTCTCTAACGGCGACGCGTATTTTCTGTAGGTAATTTTATGAAAAAACGAACCGAGAACGTAAACACCCGTAGCCCGATAAAAATTGAAACCGCAATTTAAGCCGAAAAGTCGAACATCGTTTTCGATCATTTCGTTCGTTTCTAAATAGCCGCGGTCAAACGTAAACATGTAAAATACCGAAGTCGATCGCTCGAAATATACACAACCGGGCCCGTGATAATAACAATTTAAAGATAGAACTTGTTATGTGGGAGAATTTCGGTAATTATGTTTTTGCTTCGTATAAAGTTTATAGGAATAGCGAAACGTATTCAATTATGTAAGCCCTCCTTGCACTTGCGTGGTAAATAGTACGCCGAGGGGAAAACCTAACCTAATCCGTTACAGCCGACTTCGGAAGTAATCAAAAATCCGAAAATGTCGTTTGACCCGAGGAGAAAAATTTGTAAACTCGTTTTTTTGACGACGTCGCCCGTTCCCTTAAACCAGACGTTTCTGTGACCCTCGGCTTGTCGTAACATGCCGGTTGTGATCGATTGGTTTTTTGGAAATATGCGCAGACAAACCGTGCGGGGCGCAACCAGTGGAACGGAGATCGGCTTTCGCGAAGATCGTCAACGGCAAGGACGCGCGTGAAAACGAATTCGGTTGGGCGGCCACTCTGGCCCGGCGTGGGCAATTCTATTGCGGCGGTACGCTTATCACCAAAAAGCACGTGCTCACGGCCGCGCATTGCGTCGAAAAGTAAGGCGGCGCCCCGCACGCGGTAACGGCCGTTTCCGTTGTCGTTGATAACGGTGGAGTGTTTGTTAGTTTCAGTCCCAAAGATCTCACCGTGACCATTGGGGAATACGATCGGAAGATCGACACCGGCCGCAAGTCAGTGCATCACGTGTCTAAAATCTACCGGCATCCGAACTTCCGGCTCAGCACGTTCGACAACGACATCGCCATCGTCGAACTCCGCGAGGTCGCGCCCATCGAGAGTCCATGGGTGCGCGTCGCTTGTTTGCCCAAGTCGTGTAAGTTACGGGAGTGTACATCGTTCACGGTCGCGCCGACCCGATAGACGTGCGCGGTGTTTTTGAAACGCGGCCGTTATTTTGTCGTAGCGGAATCGAACTACGAAGGGATCAAGGGCACCGTGATCGGTTGGGGCAGACTGGGCGAGCGCAAGAAGTCGTCCAACATCTTACAGAAAGTCGAAGTGCCCATCATATCCAACGAGGACTGTAAATACATGGGATATTCGCCCGAGAAGATCACCGGCAACATGATATGCGCAGGGTACAAAGAAGGCCAACAGGACGCGTGTCAGGTACGTATCTGATACATGGCGCGGTTCGTAGCGACATAACGATACGCGTTCTTTAAACGTTTTTATGCGGACGGGTTTTGTCGACTTTCTGTTTTCAGGGAGACAGCGGCGGGCCGATGCACAGACAATTGGACTCCACCAACGTAATGGAAGTGATCGGTAAGCGTACAAGGGTCCACGTAGTTCGACCGGCAGCGATGTCGTCGTGGACTCGCCGTTATGTAATTTACGTATTGTGTACAGGCATCGTATCTTGGGGCAAAGGATGCGCCAGGGAGAACTACCCAGGGGTGTACACAAGAGTGGCCAACTACTTGGAATGGATCATGGACCACACCGGAGACGAATGCATATGCGGATCCGAAAGTTCCCCGACAATATTGTAATCAGTCCGTATTCTTCTCGTTATCTCGTACATCGCACACTTGAATTCATCATTATTATTATTATTATTATTATTATTATTATTACTATTATCGTGTACATAGAATAAGTATACACACACCCGTGTGTTAATGGTTTACAAACGAATCGACCACCGATTAAAATAGCGAATAAAATGTAAATTACGTATTAAGTCTAGTCACATAGAGCTGTATGCCGAGCGAACTTTACACGTAGCGTACTATTATATTACCGGTTATTATTATTATTATTATTATTATTATTATTATTATTATTATTATTATTATTATTATTATTATTATTATTATTATTATTATTATTATCGTGCGGCCAACTGTCGTTAAGAACAATCATTGGTTACCACGAAAACCTCCAGGCACGAATCGTATAATGTAATTCTATTTTATAAACGTAACAACGATTCCGTCCACCCGGACGGCGAACGAAATAAACGTTTTATTATTCTACCCGTTTTGTGTGTGTTAGTTCAATCCGTAGCCAGAATAATACGTCGCGCGATTAATAATTTATCGGCGCGTCTACGAAATACTGTCGCGATTTTCTCTTCCGAAAACCGTATTCGGGTCGCCGATTAATTCGCCATCCTTTCGAAACCTCCGCGCCGTTAAACGACTAGACCCCGCCGACCACAGCCCGAACGGCACGGGTGCTCGCGTGTACGAGATACGTACGCAAACGCGTGCCGTTTTCGGTCGTCTCTTTTGTTTCTCCGAGTCCGACCGTCGCCCAGCGGGCCGCCACGATCGAACGTAACGCTCGTCGCGAGCTTATCTCGGCCCCGCGCCATCGATCTCGCGACATTTTCTCCTCGACGGCGCGCTCGCTATCGTTTTACCCGCCCGTCTCTCGAGAACGTCTTCGCCGTTTATACGGTCGCCCGCGGTCCGTTTCAGGAACGCTTGGCATTACGTCAACGTTACGTTTATCCGCCATTCCGTCCCTAACCGTGTAACTACGGACGAATTTCGCTCGCCCGTCGTTACAACCTACTCGGTGAAATCGTCCCTTTCTCATACGTCCCGCGCGTTGTCGGACAACCAAATCGGTCGTGTTTTTTTCACGAAAATGGTCCCATGCCGTCCGTTTTTCCTCGACGCCACGCGGCCGCCGTCCATTTTGCGCGTACGGTCACGTCACGAAACAGTCGCCAGACGTCGAGCGCGCGTATTTCTACTTAACCCGCGGTCTTTAAAACGTCGAAGAGACGACGATATAATAATATCGGTGTTTCGGGTTCACGTTTGTGAGCGCCGTACGGTTGTTTTTGGTTTTGTTCGAATACTCGAAACGTCGGCGTCGATTATGAGTCGACGGTTTTTATATTTAGGAAACGCGATTTTTATCGGGGACGTTAGGGCGCGTCCAGTCACCACGCAAGACAACGCGAACAATTCCCCGAACTATCTTCAATCTTTATTATCGAACGGAAACGCGTTATACTCGTTTTCGTTATACTTTTCGTCGTTCGCGGCGTGTATTTATTACACGTGCCGAAAAATAACACACATATTACATTACGCGATTGCGAAAAAGTTACACGATGTCGAATCGTCGTAGCGTACCGAATCGATTTTCACTTCGTGAAACTGTCAATTTCACTAAGTGTGGCCGCGACGACACAGACACACGCACACACGCGCACGCACACCACACACGTAGGAGTCCGTCGTCGTTTTTCGGGATATTTGACGAACGGTTTTAAAAACGCGCCCGCCCGACGAACCGTACGCCCGCGTTTTCGGGCGGTTATTCGAACAATCGGCTCGTTTTTTGTAACGCCGCCGATTCGATATCGGCCACACTAAAACGGCACGAAATATATGCTCGGTTTCCGAATGACCGATCACGGCGGCGGTACTCTTTGTCCAGCTGACGCGATACAATTACACGTTGACGTTTCAACCAGAGAGCGAGCGCGCGCGTAATTGATATCTAGGTCGAGTATCGTTAAACGATCGATTACGGTTATTAATGGATGGATAGTATCGCTTTGGGAATTAACGGCCGAACTTTTAGCGTACTCGCGAAATGTACGCCGCGTAGTCCTATCGTATTCGTCCGTTACATCGACGAACTTCCGCCGTCTGTGGTTACGACGAACGAATCATTTTTTTGCCGTTTCCTCGCGTTTTATACACAAATTGACGACAATGGATTCGAGTACTTAAATACAAACTGTACAAACCGTCGAAGATTTTTCCGAAACGATACGTCGTATCGAACTTGAAAACGAATATAATATTTGAACAAATAGCGTCGGGTTCGACGATTGAATATTTTACACGATAGACGACGTTCCGAATATCCGTCGTTATTCGTCCCTCAATCTCCTAAGCAGAATTCGTCGAAAAAAACCGTCTTAAACGTTGCCGGTACCTTCGTTAATAATGGACGAAAAAAAACCGCGCGTTCAAATTAAATTCGGAAATAATACCGGACGAAAAAACGGCGCTGTTTCAACGTACATTGTTTTTTTCCACTTACACATTGTGGCGTACATGATTCACAAAAATATCGGTAAACGTTTAAAAACCTACGTAATGTAAGCGTCTATACGCGTTTAATACAATTTAATATATATATTAAGACGTTGGAAATATTAAACAACGACGGGATAGTGGCGTCATTATGGTTAGACCCTAGGGTCACTTCAATAGCCGTGGCAAAACCAACAGGGACAAACCGTATTAAAAAACGTTCGAAATAACCGCGTCGGAGCATTATCGCGATAATAAAACGTCGAGAAAAATTGTAAACGTCCGTAACGGTTACATTTTCGTCGAATTAAAACGGGAAAATCGTCCCGACGTACTTTGGTCGTAACTCGTCGACGACGTTTTACAACTTTTTCTTTCCTTTACAACGACGACGGGGCCACGGCCCGCTGTACTCAACGGCCTTGTGTCCCGACCCCGCTGTTGTTACGCCACCGGCTGACGGACATGCCGCGTTAGGGTGAACACAACACTCGGAACGGAAAAACCACGCGATTATTCCGGCGGCGGGCGTTGTTGCGTTCGTTGTGTACGGGCCGGCGGCACACGGTAACGGTTTACTTATCCGGCGGACGCTTTATTTTGCGTCGTATACGATTTTATAACAAAATCGATAACGCCGACGGATCGTAAGGTATAATTCGATACGTATTATTGGTAATAAACGGAACGAACGGGACAGGGAAAATGTGATTTCCTTTTACGTAGATAGAAAACGGTAGATACACCACTCCGCGAGTGTAGGTAAACCATCAAACAAGTTGCAGAGGTATATGGCCCCTAACAAAGTATGAGTGCAAGGATAGTAGGGCTCCACGAAGGGGACAGAGAGCCACAAGATTGGCTAAGTAGCCTGGAAGTACACCTTTAGAACTAGAGACGTGTGTTGCATTATTCTATTTCTATTTTATGTTTAAATATATTTTATAGTTTATAGTTTTTTGTGCATAATTGTATACGTATTTATTTTAAAGGTTTTCACCGATTAATAATACGTCAACTGAAAGGAAAAAAAAACGGAATAAGAAATGATACGAACAAGAACGATTAAAAAATTAGCCCCTTTTTTGGCTCATCCATGCATGTTACGATAATTAACACGCGAAGAATCAACTGACGCCAACTGGTTAGTTTATACGGACGAAAAAATAATTTAATAATAAGCGCGTAAAATTCTAGATACCCGCTAAAATTCGGTAACCGAAATTGACCACGACGAGTCGTATTACCGCGATACAGGAGCCTATTGGAACCTTTTACGAATTATGAACGCGAGGACTATCCGAACCGGTACAAAATAATTGTCCAAACGACGGTTTTATTAAAAAAGAACGCGACGGCGAACCTTTCGCGACAGGACGACAAAACCACGGCGACTGTACGTGGGGCTTTTCTCTTACGTAATAATTGCGATCGTAATAATTTAAACCCTAACGACGACGCTTTAAATAATATACGCTAGTGTGCGTGCGAGGCTAGGTAATTACATCCAGCGAAATGCATCGCCCCTTTCCGATCAAAAAAAAAATACGGGGTGGGGCGAAATTACGCGGTTTTTCCACTCCGGGACACTTACGTCGGTAAATTTGATAGAAGAAATCACTTGTCGGAATTTCCGCTAATTCCAAATTAATCTCGCCCGCGTCGAATGACGTCGACAAATAATCGCCGATTTTCGAGTACACGGACTGGAGCGAATAGGGTGTTTGTCGAAAAGCCGTGCACCGTCGCCGGAAATATTAGCGTCGTTTCGTTTTTACCGGCTAAAAGTTTCCACGGCGTTTGCCAGCCGACTCGTTATTTCGTCGTTAATAATTGACGAACGTCGCGTATTCGTTCGCGTAAAACGAGCGTGTCATTCAGATCGCTTAAAATAATCGCGAAAACGGCCACGTATTACGATTGTATTATTAACTTTTTTTTTAAAAAACAAGTTGGGTATAAAGGAAATCCGATTAATTTATGATCCGCTAGCCGTTAACTTCCGGACGTATTGTTACACACGCGGAACGTTATGGGAACAACACGTGAGAAACGCGACACGTGAACTTCGAACGCGGCCTGTATAGACTTACGTGTACAATGGACGAAAAAGTTCGCGTCGACGGAGGCGCGCGCGTCATGTACAACGGCAACGTATTTTTCGTACACGACCGACACAAAAAAGACGGTACCCCTCTTCACTTCTACCCGGGGCCAGAAAACGCGCGTTGTTATTTTTATCGCGAAAAACGCGATTTGTATAGCGGGACACGCTCGGCTTTTATTCCCGCACGAACGTCGCGGTGTTTGGAGCCGGGCCCGTTTCGAATTTCGTATTGTCGCGTATACGTTCGCGAATACCGAATAAACGAACGCATCACACGTGTGTAAAACGGCGGACGTCGACGACACTTTTAAAACACGATCCGCGCGCTACACGCGAATACGTCAACGGGCGTTGAAAACGTTCCGCCGCCGCAAATGCCTCTTCAACACGAGACGACGGGTGAACGTGTTTGTAACCGAGCCCGACCAACCAGCAGGTGCTACTCGGCCGGCGACGGATTACGAAACCAATTCGATCGTAACGGTCGGGGAAAGAGAAATAAAAAGCGTATTATTCCGGACGGTATTTCCGTTAATACGGCCGGCGATAAAATACGCGAATCGTACTTTCACAAAATAAAACCGACTCGCGTACTTACGACAGCCTATATAGATAATAATAACTATACGCGCGCGTGTGTATGTGTGTATAGTAATCGCGGATAAGAACCCGTTTCGTTGCGGTTTTCCGTCGGCAGCGTAATTTTATATATACACGTAGTGGGTATTTTCGGTCGATATTTCAGAAAGTTCGAAACGCGTCGGTGACCACGCAATACGGTATAATAATAATAATACGTCTAAACGCGCGGTGAAAATGCGCGTCGCGGACGAAGTAACGCGACGGTGTTTCGATCGTAAACGAAAATGAACGTTTCGAAGCGGTTACACGAGGAGACGTGTGTACGCATGTCGCGAAAAAAACGCGGGTTTTCGTCGGCGTCCAATGTACGTAATACACGCGGGACCGTCGTTAAAGTACGACGGTACTTTCTATTTTCGTTATTTTTTTTTTTTGTCGCTCCGTCTGACCACGACGCGT